>RBNI01000895.1:0-25988 GCA_003990745.1 Jimgerdemannia flammicorona | reverse complement strand
TTAGATATCATTACTAAGACTCAGGGGAATGTGTGTGTGTGGGGGGGACTTGATTCTTGTATCAAGGACTGAACTAAAACTGCTTTATTTCGGATGGAAACTGGAGGGTATTTATACAAGTTGGTCCGTGATTTCTGACTAAGTATGAGTGACTAATTTGGTAACTATAATGAGGTTTGTGATCGCGACCTTTGTCAGGTGGTTTTTGGTAAAGAATATCTTTGTGATCAGGACCTCAATTACTAGGCAATGATCAGCAGCTGTGGCAACTGTTGCTGCGGCGCCGATTATTGGGGATAAGCTGGATATCATTTTCCGCGTCGTTTTGCATCGTTCGTAATTCGTATGTCACGCTTCGTTTGTATGGTGACGTCATCGCCGGGTCACGTGATCGTTCATCGTTCGTCGCATCCCGTCTGCTCGTTCTATTACAGATCTGCATCTTCTGGGCATTGAGATCAATGATGGCCTTGGCCTTGTGAAGCCATTGATTGCCAATGAGGATGTCATAGTTGGTGGTGCTTATAACAATCACATCTACTGGGATAGTGACTCCTCCTATCTTGATGGGAACTTCTCAGATTTTGCCAAGGGAGGTAGCTCGTGTACCATCTGCTGTAACATAGATCATCTTGGTGGACTCTTCAATATCCCAACCTAGGTGGTCAATTGCCTTCTTGCTCATGAGGCATCCTCCAGCACCAGTATCAATGATAGCATCAAAGATACAGTCTTTGATCTGGTAGGAGATATAGGCTGATGTCTTGTGCTGGTCTTTGGATTCTTCACCTGAGTTCTCAGATTCTTTCTGTGTATTGTGAGCTTCTACAATCTTATACTCTTGATTCTTGGTGATAGTTGTAAGTTCTACTCTCAACTGCTATCTGAAGGTAGGGACTTCAGCTAGTTGTCCAAAAGTAGTATTGATCTTCTGTTCCTTGAGGTCCTTGTAGATATCATACTAGTGGATCTTGGTCTTGCGCAGCTTCTGTTCCTTCTTGCTTTCACTTTCTCCTGAGACTAGAGTAGTGCCTTCAATAATTTGGCGGGCAGCTTCATCTAACTCCATGTCTTGATCAATCTCCTCAGGTTGGGTCTTGCTTTGAATAGTGACAGCTGGGGTCTTCTTTGGTCTTCCAACTGGCTTGCTGTTGCTCTTCTTGTCATAGGGCTTGGACCGGGTTCTGGTACCTTTAGTAGCAGAGTAGAATTCGAGCTCCTCATAGTATTCTTCATCATCAGTATCACTAATCTCCTTGATGACTATTGCATTGGTTTGTTCTCTGGTTCTGCTAGCATTGCTTGGTTGGGCTTTGCATCTTGTTTCGGTCATGCAACTCTTTGTATAGTGGCCTTCTTCTCCACATCTGAAGCATGTAATATTGCATTCTTCTATAGCAGCTGCAAATCTCTGCACTGGTCTCCTGTTGGCACTTCGGACTTCTCTAACAACATCACCAAGGTGTGTAGTCATCTCAGCAAACTGCTTGGTGAGTTCCTCCACTGGGTCAGCTTTGGCTATCTTGGGGGTAGGTGTGGTTGGTTGTCTGTTTACAACTATGGCAGGTATAATACTAGTTGGCTTTGATAGCTCCATCTTGATGCCAGTTATTTTCTCTATTGAGTGTTCAGCAGGGTGTCTGGCAGTCTAATATCTCTGTGCAAAGACCACTTTCTGATCAAGGGTCAGTGCAGCTGGGGTAGACCAGATTGCTAGGACAATTTCAGGGTAAACTCCTTTGAGGAAGGTTGAATCCGCTATTTGTTCCTTAAGGTGATCATCATAGCTAGCCAAGATAATCTGGTGGCAGATTCGAGTATAGAATGAGTTGGGATCTTCACTAAGTCTCTGGCAGATAGTATTGAGTTGATCCTTGAGAGCTTGCTTGATCTCTTCGATATAATATGTTGTTCTGAGGAAGATCTTCATATTGGTAAGTTTGGTTGCACCAGCATCAGCAATAGTGGCTGCATTGAACTTATCTCTGGTAGGTCCTCTGAGACTGACTAGTAGAAGGGCCAATTAAGTATTCACACTAAGGGCTCGTATGGCAGTAAATTGTTCAAAGTCTTCAATGAAGGTCAGGATTGACTCTTCAGTAGTATATCCATAGAATGTGTGGGGGCGTATTTCTATCTTATCTTGAATTCTTGCAGAGGTGACTCTTGTAGTCAGGGTAGTTATTGTGGGGTTATTCATTTTTCAGCTCAAAAGTAAGGGATTTGTTTTGAATCACCAGCCAATAGGCACCAAGTTGTCACATAGTGGTCGCTGAGTCCTTAAAATATGCCAGATTCTCTTCAAGATGTATCTCTTAGACTAACTCAAGTTTGTTATAAGCAAGTTCTTATTGGAGTGCCTTCCTAAGATCTTATAGTCCTCAAACTTCTTATCTTTAAACTATCTTGTTATCTCTTAGATTGCTTGTAAGGAAGTGTGTATTGCACTGAGAGGAACTGACTTTATTTCAAAGGAAATAAGAGGAGTATTTATACAAAATATAATTTAATGGTTGCTAAGATATAAAGCTAAATATAAATTCCAATAACTAAAACTACTAAGTTCCAGGGTCGGTACTGATGGTTGTACAGGTTCAGGATGCTAGCATTATTTAGTATCATATCAAAATACTGGTGCTGGAATAATTTCATGTCACCTCAGAATCCCAGTGCTGGCATTATCCAGTATTATATAAGAATACTGGTGCTGGCATTATCCAGTATAACAAAGAACTTAGAGCAGAAAGTTCAGGATCATGGGGGCTTCTTCATCATCATCACTAAAGGAGATGAGATCTGTGAATTTGTCATATAGATTGTATGTTTCGTGTACTTTACATGCTTTAGGTATGTTGTGCGGGATGATGTCATCAATGATGTCATCACATTTAACTGTGGCGGGGAAATCAGGAACAAGATCTAGAGCTCTCCAGTCTATGAGGTTCTTTTCCACAAAATAGGGAACAAATGTGGGGTCTTGGGGAGGTATAAGAGGGTTGCTTTTTAGAGTAACCATTACATAGTTCTGGAAGGGTTTTCTGGAAGTTCTGGATATTCTGGAAGACCGTTTTCTTATGGTCAAGATCAATTTCATATGGAGTATGTCCTCTATACTTATTGATTTCAAGATCAGGTTGATATCTCAACCAAAGTCCTTTTTCGGACTAGTTCTGGATATTCAGGATTTTCTGTATTTCAGGAAGTTCAAAAAACTAAGACCAGCTTAGTTGAATTGGCATATCACTGTAGACAATACCCAATTAGGAAATTTCATGATAGGGTTAGGAGTAGGACTTAACAGGGAGCAGATTTACTTAAGAGTAGTTTGGGGGTTATTAAATAGATTTATTTGCTATTCATGATATTGCTATACTAGGAGTAGTTGTGTGAAGGAATATTGTGGGGAAGTACTCAGAAGTTGTGTTTGGATTGTTCAGGTCTGTCATTCTGAGGTCTGGGGGAGGGGGTATTTATACTAGTGAGGGGCTATCTGGATTATGCTAGATATGGATATAGTACTAAGTGCTTTGCTGAGTCGGAATGCAGTCACGTAGTACAAGGGTGATCTGATATGTTAAGAGATTGTCTGACTGCTGAGTCAGTTCACAGTCATGTCATACAAGGCTAATCTAACTATACTATGACTGCTAAGCTATTTATAGGTTTAGATACTATCTGGATAGTCTTCGATGACATCACCTCTGATAAAGTAGTCATCTAAGAAGAGTGGTTCATGAATTACTTCTCCTTGTTGGCTGAGGTAATAATACATTGGGACTTTATCTCCATTCCATAGGATAGCATCGTCTGTTTCATATGCTGGATAAGGTGTTGGGGGGTAAAGGAGTGATACATCATCTTCATTTTCATCAGATTTGCTGTCTGTATACCTTCTGTAGGTTACAGCACTATGAGTCGCAGGATTGTAGTATGCTGGTGGCTGTGGTTCATGTTGCTCATACTCAGGTGGTGAAGTGGTTAGTTCAATCTCGAGGGTTGTCTGAAGGTATAGGTTGTATTCTCCAGTCTCTTTGTCATAGTTGAAGTAATCGGGGGTGAATGTAGGTTGGTATTTGTGCCAGTGGTCATTGTCCCAATAAGTCTCGTAAGTGGTTATGAACTATTGTAATTTCATTGGTAAAGTTGGCGGTGTGATCAGGGTTGGTAGAGATCCTTGACTTAAGGTCATGTCGGTATCAGAGGGATCATTGTCTTCTGCTTCGTCTTCATCAAAGTGGATTATATCATAGACGTCCTTCATGGCATATCCAACTTGGAGCATTTGCAGGATGTGGTCATTGGGATGCAGGAAGGTTCTATCAGTAGTCTGAACATATTCGAGATACTTGTGGTTGAGTTCTTGTATCATGTCATCGATTTGGCCATAGGACAGGGTAGCAACCATTTCACTGGTAGTAACTCAGAGGCAGGAAATAAAGATACTGTACTCATAGAAGAGTTCTCAGTGTTTACAGGTAATGAGTTTCTGGTATTGAGACATCTGGGTAATATCTGTATCATGGTGGTGTTCGACCATGTCTTCCAAGAGACAGCTGATCTGGTAGTAGCTTGAGATTTGTCCAATCTGGTGGACCTCGTTAAGTATGTTCAGGGTGTTCCATTGGGCTTCCACGAAGTAGAGCAGTGTGAGGCTATGGATATTCATGAGGGGCAGAGGGGGTGTGGCTCGGTTGACAATGGCATTCCAAATATCAGTGTGGATGCGGTTATAGATCTCAGTGGTCATATTTGTGTGTTTGGAAGTTGTGGTTGTTATTTGTTTTGGTTCTTTATTTTGACACATCTTGGGGCTCAGTATATATGCATCTATTCTTGATTGGTAAGATTCCATTTGTGTGAATCTTGTGTTCTATGACTTTATATTGACTCAGCTTTGTATGCTTGTGACTTCTGTTTGACTCAGCTTCGTGATCATACAGGTGATTTCCAGATTTGTTCAGAGGTCATGTGTGAGTTCAGTGGCTTGTTAAGAGGGTGATGTGCAATTTCTGTGGCTTGGAGGTTGTGCGCTTACAGGAGGTCTAACCTGGATACTTGGGTCTTGGAATACTGAGATTAATCCTTGCAGAAATTGATCTGGGTTGTCTTGGAGGATAGGGTGCCAGAAGTCTTCTACTTCTTCACTATTGAGGGTGATAGTAGACTGGGCTTCTGTAGCCACTCTGGCTTCTAGTACATTGATATAGTAGGATGACAGGTCTCTGAAGTCTGAGACTCTAATATACTCCAAGTTGGAGATCAACTATAGTATATGCCTGAAGATCTGATGGATCTTCTTAGCTGTCCTTATTTCGCATATATCTATAGGAGTGGCATCTTATAGCTCTTGAGTGCTGGCCTGTGGGAACTCCCAGCAGAGGAGGTTTCCTATTTTGTACTCCTGCCACATTTGGAGGCATTTGGTAGTAATGGTGATTCTTGTTTTCATTTTGCAGTGGTAGAGAATGAAGTAATAAGGGTCTGTAGACACTAGGAGTCCTTCTTGAGCAGGTCCCTATGGCTCTTCTGATGTCTTGGAACATCCTTTCTTCAACTGAGATGCCTTGATAGTTCCTTGACCTTGAGGTTTGGTGGGCAGCAGATATTTCATTTGTAGTAAGTCTTTGAGCTATTTTGGGATTGGTGGTTCTTATTGGTTGCTGCTACTGCAGTTCCTTAATCCTTCTTTTATATTCTTTAGAATACTTGTACTGTGGTCACAATGACTCACAGTTAGTCATTATTGCTCATCTCATATACCATATGATCTTCTTGTGCTCCAATCTGATGGCTTTGTAAGAAAAGGCTGTCTCCTGTACTGATGTCATTATTCTAAGGTCACTATTACAATATATAAATATACTTATCTCTCAATAAAGAAGGAAATTATAACTCTAATCTCTTAGATAAATAAAGTAAAAATGAGAAAATGAGAAGAAAGTAGACTTATATAATTATTTAAGATATACTAATAATAAACACTAATAAAAAAGTATAGAATAATTCAAAAGAACAATCAAATACTATAACTAGTAAAAAGAGATATATTGATTATCTATATATTACTATATATAACTATTATAAAATAATAGTTTAATAAAAGATATAAATATCTAATAAGAAGATATGTAAGTAATGAATATTATTTTTTAAAAAATTAATAAATAATATCTCTCTAATAATCTTACTTTGTTAAACAGCCTACTAAAGCTAGTCTTTTCTAAGTATTTTAAAGTGAATTTTTGACTATATTAAGATTACTATATAAGAAAGAAATCACTACTCTGAAGTCCTTAATCTCATTAGTCAGAACTTAGAATATTTTATTCTCAATTATTGAAAAATCATCAAAAGAGCCTATTAAGCTATATATTAGATAATATTTAGAAATTTGATATAAATATAAAATTGGCTACTATATCTACTAATACTATCAAGAGCTCTCTAGTGAGTAAATTATAGATTAGACTAGCTTAGATAGATATATATAAATAAAAACTTATTAGAAAACCTATTAAATATTTTAATATATCTTCTTATTATTTCTAATTTCAATATTATATAAATAGCAGACTTTTAAAATCTTTTCTTTTTTGAGATAGATAAACTAAAAGTAAGAATAACTACTGAAGTCTACTTCTGAATCTCTCTTAAGATTAAGAATTGTAAATCTTATTAGAGTTCTATTCTGATTGATAACTCTAACTAATTAATTTAAAATCTCTCTAATCTATTTAAAAGACTTTTTATTCAAATAGATCTCCTAAGAAATAAAGACCAAGTCTCTTATATAGATAGTTCTAATTATATTAGATAGAGATTACTAACTCTATTCCTATTAGTCTTAAACTATTAAGAACTATTTGTAGATCTTATACATATTAATATTTTTACCGATTTATACAATAGTTAAATAGATATTTATAAGAAAAATAAGAATAATATTATTCTATTAGTCTTTAACTTTAAGATAGATAATATAGAAATCAATATAGATATTAATTTTTAAGAGAAGAGAAATATAATAAAATTATATAATAAGATATAATACTATAAATAACAATCATATAATTAGATAATAATATTATGAATGAGTGATATATGAATAAGATGAACAAAATAAATAAAATATAGAAAATAATATATCAAAAACTCTAAATATTTAAGCTATATATAGCTTATACTATAGCAAATATATTATCTAATATAGATTATTTGTTTTAAAAGTAAAAAGCTTTTATTCTAAATATAAATAGTTAGTTATTCTAAATACAAATAGTATATTTACTTATAGAACAAATAGAGTAGTTATATATATACTAAATTAATTATATATACTTAGTCAAAATCTACAAATAATTACTTAATTAATATATATAAATAATTTAGCAATTGTATTTAAAATAAATTAGCTCTTAGTTTAGTATAAAATATAAGTATATATATTTCTCTTAAGTTCTTAGTAATGATATCTAAGTTACTTTAATATTACTATATTGAGAACTAATATATAAATCTAAAAAGAAAATTTCTTTAGTCTATATATAGAAGAATAAGTCTCTTAGTAACTATAGTTATTAAAGAAGAGTAATATCTTTTATTCTACTATAAAGAAACTATACTTTCTCAATTTTAGTATAATTAAGTAAATGAACAATTAAAAAACTTCTTGATATATATATATATATCAAGTCTCTAAGTAATATCTAATTATTCAAGTTATCTAAGAATAAGCTTAGGGTAGTAATAAGTCTTATTATAATAAAATAATAACTTAAAATAAACATTACTAAAGATATAATTTTATAATTTCTTATTTTTATATTAAATTAGAAATTCAGACTTAAGATCTATTAATCAAATATCCATTATATATTTAAAATTTAAAAATATTATTAATTTTAATTTATCTAAAATAAGAATACTTTTTAAGATTTAATATTATTTAAATACTATATTTTTCTAAATATAATAATAAAAGTACAGCAACGACAGGATTGAAGGTGACTGCTTTCTAGCGGGGGGTCCTGGAGAAGATATGTAAGATCTGCCATGACATTGAATTGACAATGTGATCTTTTTGCGATTGATTTCTAATTAACTTGATTAGGAAGTGGCTAAATTCATTGGGAATGATTGTAGGAGGGAAAGGGTGGAAGGGTGGACGTGGCTTCCGCTCGGTGGCCCGTTTCTGAGGTTACTCCAACCAACAGCGATTCATGTGACCGCGCGGCTTTGACCCCGTCGCAACGCAGAGCCCGTCAAACGTCTCTCACCCCCCACTGCACACTGCACGCACGGTTTTCGATTTTCTTGTTTTGCGTGTCTGACGTTCAATCTCAGCACGTTTCAGGTCAGACACCGCAACCAATAGTAAACAAAGCCTCTTATTGCTGCTATATTATGGATTCTTCTCCTTCTACTCCCGTAGTTATGCCAACACCCGACTCCTCTTCTGACCCCCCCCTCAAAAACGACAAAAAGAAAGGTTGGAATCGCATCATATACAAGCCTGACAAGAATAAGCAGAAGAAGATGGACTTCGTTTCGCATACTGTTCAGACGTCGGAACTCTCCCACATGTATTTCAACCCGAACACTGCGCAACAAAACACCACGCAACCAGCATCAAATCCCACTTTTATTCAAGGGAATAGCTCCAACATAACAACTATCACCACCACTACTCTTGTGGACACTGAAGAAGTTGAGATTGAGTCAACCAATGGAACCGACACTAGCGGCGACGACGTTAAGGAAGACAAGAAGGAGCTTTCATTCGTCTTGAGCGCGTTGCGTGAGACCATGCACGAGCAGGCCGCTGCGGAAGCGGCGGAGGAGGAAGAAAAAAAGCAAGTGGTCGTATCCGCTGCCATCCTTGCCCCACCGTCACCTGTTACAATTGAGTCTGTCGCAGACAATCGCTCTGAAGACCAGCACTTTCACAGTCCTGGTACCCCGCAAATTGCTATTGTTGCAGTGGATGCCGAGAGTGCCGTCACGGAAACCGTTCAGCAAACCGTTCCAGAAAGTCCGACAAATGGATCCTTACAAGGGTCGCAGGATTCGCTCGCCATCCCCGGAGAAACCTCAGGTGTAGTGGCCGCCGCTGCCGCTGCCGGTGTATCTCTTACTGTAGCTGGTGAAGGAGAAGACAGTACCAACGGTGTCGCCAATGCTACCCCTGCTTCTCCTACTTCCACCTCGGCCGATCATGAGGCGTTTAAGCGTGATCTTGACGAGTTGGGCGATATTGACACACACAGTGCGAATCTGATCGCAATGCAAAAGATTAATGTCAAAGATGTTCAGGCGAATCTTTTAGGCCCAAGGGAGCAGGAAAGGGCAGGTGAGGCGAACTGGATGATCATTTATTATGGCGGTGTTGGTTATTGTTATTTTGTACTTGTCTCTCTTTCTTCTCTTTGGTCGATTCCTTTGTGTTCGCATACTATTCGGAAATGATTCCAAATTCAACTTGTGGCCTATTGAAGTGGAATGTTTTGGTGCGGGTAAACGGCACCTCGAAGAGAGAGTGTTTGTTTAGGAATTGCTATTAGCATGTCAAATTTGCTAATCTCCCAACATCAATCACATTCGAACGTTTTGTTAATCATGTCAATCCTGCGTGCATATTCTTTCGATCTGTGACTCTTTCGTCGTAGATGAACCTGTCCTTCGGGGTATCCGACACTTTTTCAATAATCGATTTATGAAGGCGAAAACATTGTTCGAAACCAAGGCCGACTCGTAAGTATATCTCAATCATTTGGCAATATGCTCTAGCCTCGGTTGGTTGATAGTGTAAATATTATCGCCGTATATCATTGGTCTCCCGTGAGATCAAGGAGCTGTGTCATGAATGCTGATGCCTGGTATTAATCCTTTATTCCAAATAGTGATCCGCTTTTCGCTCTAGGGCTTGGAGCGATGGCTTTCATGAAAGGTTTGTTAGCAATTCCCCTCACCCTTTTGTTTTTTGTTTTTTGTTTTGGAAATAAAGCAATTAGCAACCAGTCGATTTCTTATCGTACATCATGAATTCTGTTCAGTCTTTGCTCACACAACAATTTCTCTTGTAATTTCGCATCTTTTCAACGACGTTACTGTGTCCCAGCTATTATGGTAATTGCTTTTCAAATTTCAGCAACAAAAAATCGTGAAATCTATAATTCGGTTGTTTATGTATTGTAAATGGTATGTGCTAATATTTCTTTTACCCTTTTGCGATAATGAAATTTTTCACGCAGACTTTCCACGAGGATGACATCAAGATAGCGATTGACACGCTCACTGAGACTTATAGCTTGGCCAACGCGCAAATTGAAGCGGCAGCACCCAAAAAGCCTCTCAAGGACTCTGTGTCACAGTATATTGCCACCTACTACCAATTTTTTACCACCAACAACACTGGCCTTCCAGCTACCCCTCCCCCACTTAGCAGTGAAGAAGCCGCTCTATCTCAGTTCCTTTCCAATGGTGTGCTCCGCGCGCATGTTGTGAAAGCTGAGTGTTGCTTGCTCATTGCCATGATGCAGCTATCGCAGGAAAGCATTGTTGGCTACCTGAAATGTGGCCTTAATTTAAGAAGAGGTGAGTTAATTGCTTGTGTTTAATACTTGACTCTGTTAGCTATCCCTGTATGCGATCGGGTTACCTTGGCCACCGTCCCCACATTTGCATGGCCATTGCGTTTGGGCTAGCTTTCCGCTTTTTGTTTTGCCCATGTTAGGTGACGTGTTGTAATATTACCGTGTCAAAAGTAAATAGAACATTGGGAACCGCTAACCGATGTTTATGATCTCACTAATCATTGAGAATTACTTTATACATTATTGCAATAGCATACAACAGCTATAGCTTGGTGTGGCAGGAGTACAAAAAGATGGGACAAGCGTTCAATGACCACATGGACCGCGACACAATTTCTGGCATCCAGTTTGGGTACGTATTTACTAAATGTCCAGGTTGCCTCGACTTGATGGCAGCGTGTTCATCTTTGATTTTCGTTATTGTGTTGGAATTCAACCAATTTGGGCGAAATACTCACTCATATGGGTTTGTGGACAGTATCGGCTCTGTTCACCTTCTACTTTCGACTCTGCCCGCGAAAATCCTTAAAATTGTCGCAGCTTTTGGGTGGAAAGCTGACAAACACCTCGGCTTCGCGTTACTGAAGCTTTGCTTGGAGGGCAGGCGGATAAGATCGCCACTGGCCTCGCTGATGTAAGTTTTATTATTATTCATTATTTGCTATCATATGAATTTCTCCCAACTGGTGTATTCTCCATCTTTACGCTTTCATGCATCGCCACTAATCTCGTAATCAAATGAATTCACTCAAGGTTGTTGGCCTATTACACAATCCTGACATCCTTCGCGCCCCAAGTGTTAGCAAAGGAGTACACGCAACCCGCCATCGAGACGCTATTGGATGCGCAGCGAAACTACCCCAACTCTGCATTTTTCTTGTATTTCGCCGGTCGTACCTCGCGTCTTGCACGAAACATCTCGCTCTCAACGCAGTCATATTTGTATGCGACGGAGATCAGCCGCGGCGAATGGGCTGAGGTGGAGGTCCGGCACATGTGCGACTACGAAATTGGTTTCAATCATGCCATGAACCTCGACTGGGAAAGCGCCTCGAGGGTATTTGAGAGCTTGTTTTACGAAAAGTATTGGTCGCCAGCGTTTTGCAAGTATGTCCACGGGGCCTGCCTCGAGATTCTTGGACATCGCACGGAGGCGATTCTGGCTTTCGCGCAAGTACCGCAACTGGTCGTAAAGAAGTTCGGTGGTCGTATGATTTACATCGAGCAGTATGTCCTACGGAAAGTGGAGTTTTTCCAGTCGAGTGGCTATCAAGACATGGATTTCAGTGTTCCGGCGTTGGAATTACTCACCATCTGGAATTGCTACGAGTTTATGGAGCGCGAACATTTGGAGAAATGTCTGGAATGCGTGGAGAGTGCGTTGGAGAAAATTGCCGAACGTGAGAAGCTCGAATATGAGATTCGCATCCGGGAGCTGGCGCCGACCACCCCACCGCCTAATTATTTCGATCAGCGTGGTACACTGCTACTCGTGAAATCTGCGATTCAGAACGCCTTGCATCGCTACCTCGACAGCATCGTCAACCTCAATTGGATCCTCGATCACAAGGACTTGATCAAGCAAGACAAATGGGTCGTTCCGTTCACGTACTGGGAGGCAGGAGTAACTACCTGGGGTCTTGGCGAAAAAGCCAAAAGCCGCAAATTCTGGGAAACCGCCCTACTTTGCAGCAAGTACGAATTCGAGTACCGCCTGGCAGTCCGCCTCAATCTTGGTATTATGAGGTGCGAGGAAATGGGTATTCTCAAAACCGAGGAGAAGAGGTCTTCAAAAGGCCCTTCAACCGGTGGACGCAAGAGGATGAGCGTGGTGACCTCCACTTCGTCTTCGTCTGCAAATCGCGTATCATCTATAGATGCATGATTTAGCTTTGTGATGTCACTAGAGCTAGTTTTGGTTAAAAATTGGTCGGTTACTTTGCGTGCGTGAAATGTATCTCTGGGTTTCCGGTGTTTATTACTGTTCTATCAGATGTAAAATTACTTCGTTTTCGGAGCGTTGTGAAGCAATATCAACCTTGTCAAGGGATCTCGTTCATTTCCTTGTATGTGCGATGTTTTATCAGGTGCGATGTTTATTAGCTTTCTAATCATCGAAATGTTATTAGCTGTTTCCGACTCATTTCGTCGTATCTTCGGTATATTTTATCATGTACTTCGCTTTCTTTCTTTTTCTTTTCTTGGCATTCTTTTGTAATTCCGTCTTCTACGTAGTTGAAACACTGTCTATTGAGTCCAAATATATATATAGATCGTCAGATGGGTTTTGATTTTGTTCACAAAATGAATCTGGATCATCACCGTGGCGTTAGACCACTTAACATTAACAGGTGACAATGAAAATTGTGTCAACCGGGAAGATACAGAATGGCCAGTTGGTTTGATTCCGTTACGACGAACAATGGTGTACAAGCAATGAATTTTAACTTATGCATAAAATATTTCGAACTTCATTATGTACAGCATTCCTTGAATGGTGAGATTTTGACTTCATTGGAAATCACAACTCTGTGACGCCATCTCGTTCAACGGATGGATCTCTTCTGCATAGAATAAACACCTCATCATTTTCTCTCAGAATAGTATCACCTGGCGGACACGTAAATACGTACATCAATTCTTCACTCTCTGCTTCCGTATACCACTCATTGTCATTGAGCTTTGTCGTCCGGTACAAGCCCAATGGCACCGCTCGCCTCTGACGGACCATATAACGGAATAGCATAGCATATCCAAGCCCAACAAACGCTGCCGGCACGTGCGCTTGAAAGACGTGGGAATGCGAAGGTGCTGGGCAAGTTTTTCCTGACGCGAGATGGTGGGGCGGCGCTCCGAAGAGTAGATGTTGGAGAATAGTGACAAGATGGGGTTGATAATACGATTGGCAGATAATAGAGTCTTGGGAGTTCAGAATAACAAGCAGGAACAAAGTGAATGATGACCCAAACCAAAGTTTTGAGTTAACGTCATCCTCGTCAAAAACTCAATATAACTCACCGAGCATCGAAACCGTGAAAACCGAACCAGACATGAATGCGGGAGTGTTGAATGCTTGGAGATCTCGGCCCAGAGCAAAAGCCTTCATCAATTTGGTGTTTTCAGTGTGAATATACTCAACAAATATATGCGCCGATGGATTTAGGGCTCGGATATTGAGGTAAACAAGGGTGGCCGGAGCATCTTCGGTTTTCTCACCATCTCTGTAGATGACAATGCAATTTGAATACCATTTGAGAGGGTCAATACTACAGATGCACACCCTCTATACATCTGATATCTTGCGCCCTTCAGAAAAACTCACTTGAGAATTCTTGTTGAATCGGTAAGCACTACCTAATAATGTTGAGAATATACATATACAATGATACATCTGTGTAATTTACGCCTGCTTTATGAATGGTTTCCGCTTCAAACATAATGAACATACCGCATATCGAGCTTGCGCAATTCGCGCGGAATTGAGTCCTTCTCTTGTCATGGGATTTGCTGTGAGAAAATTAAGATAAGTAAAACAAGCTCGACATCAATATTGTTGAATTGATCGTGTTAGAAATGACTGCTGTCAGCAAATGATACCTTGAATCAGATATACCTAATGAGATAAAATAAAATGGTATGAGAAGATTTAGGCAGGATATTACGTTGCAAGATGATGGACGGGCGGATATCCAAGTTTGACCCACTTGATCAAATTCAGCCAACATTTTCCATTGTCCTTGGTTTGGTCTGCTTGGGCATAGAATAACCACGGGGAGGAATCTATCTAGATGACACTTGCGCAAAGGTCTGATAAAGCAGTCGAGGTTACGCGGAAAACTCCCAGAATAATCGCATAGTACGATATGATCTTGAAGGTGCTCGATCAATGATGAAGTTGCCTCTTCGCTTCCGATATTGTGAGGCAATAGCACAGGAGACATTGGTAAACCACCTGGGAAGGATGTGACTCTGGAATTGAATTGATGGCTATGCTTTTGATGTGAAGTTTTGATAGAGTCGGTTCCAATGACTGACGTTAACGGAACGGACATAGCTCGCGCACGGTGTCCAGTTTGAATGTGATCACGGCGTTGCGTTTGTCCATCATCTTCTATTGTGAAACTCGGTATTGGCCGACAGGGGACAGGGAGCGGTTTGGTTGCAAGACCAGGTAAGTATTCGAACGTTGCATTCTGCCCGCTGATACCCTGGGACTGCGAAACAGCAAAACTATCTGTTTGCGCTTTTGCTTTCCCACGTTTCAATAATGATGTTCGCTCGTTCTCGAATTCATCAAAGGCAACGGCCTGGCGCTCCATTTGTAAACCGTAAGAGGCGACCCTTGCCGCTTCAGCCTCGTCCGATGCAACAACAAAGGCGACCTCTCCACCTTGGACAACATAATCATCAGGATTGAGTAGCACGTTGTAATTGCGGTAATCATCGTCATTCGTGGCGTGTGTTTGCCAGCGATCCGACCCACTGAAGGAACCACGGCGACGCCGGCGGCGCAGATCGATGGTGAGTGGATCCCTCTCATCACGGCGTATGCCGAGACCAAACAGAACGACGCCAACATGCGTGAAACAAAGTTCTGAGAAGGTTAACAAAGATAATACAATAAAAGAGATCTTCCGTCATTCTCTTGATCACACTATTTTGTACTACTCATTTAGTGACACGCGCATAGTTAGTCAAAGCTTTCAATCAGACCTGAAATCTCCCAGAATTTGAGACCCCTGAAAAACGTCGATAGTTTGGTGGTGTGTATCGACTGAGCGCAACCTCGAACGTAGTCAACAATGATGGCCGAGTCAACACCAATGTGCATTTTGTTTTGATTATCCAGATTCCTCAAAAACCGCAATTCTTCCGCGGATTCATTTGTAAAGGAAGTGGTGAGAGTGTAGATCAAGGTTGCAAATCCAGGAGTGAGGCAGGAGTGGGCGAAAATACCCAATTTTACTAGAGAAATCCAAATGCATTGAGAATCGCGAGTACGATATCTTTTGAGATCGACGTATTTTCGAACTTCACCGTACACAATACTTACGTTCATCAATACAAATGATTTGTCGCGGATCTAATGGGCATAATTGGTTCAATACATCAAAAGGGAGTGAAAACGCAGCGAACCCAGTGGGGTTCTATAAGAAGAATGTTCCTAATGGGAACATATGCCATATTCTCAACACGGGTGGCTTCTTGAATCTTACGAAGGTTTTCAAAATGTATCCTAATGGGTTAGTCATAAGATGGCAGAAGATGTAAGCGTGATGTCCGATCTAGATTAAATTGATTTACGTAGTGTCACACTGTCAGCTTACTTGTTTTCTGGTAATATACACTGCAAGTAGAGCTTATCGCTGCAGCCATACTTGCTAAGAGCCTGTGCATTTGTCAATTCGCACGAATCAATAGATGAGCCCTTTCGGTTGCATGTATTTTCTGGAAGCTTTGAAACAAATCCAATTATATTCATGTATTCATGGTTGGTAAACAGTTTACCATTGCCCTCAGCACATTTTCAGCATCAATAGTCTCACTTTGTGCCGTAAATTTCTTGGCAAGGATAAAGTAAGCTGACGCTGTATGCGCTTGAATTTTCTCAAGGCTCTGCAAAGTGGATCCCAGAAATTAGTTGAGAGGAAGGAGGAGGTGGGTGGTAGGTTTCAAAACAACTGTTATAGGTACAAGGCTTACCTGCCACGAGAGTCCACTTCCTTCATAAAATGATAGCTTTGGTAAATGAGATGTTCCTACCAATAGTCATAATGCGGCAAAAAAAAAAACTATAATGAATGCAAGTGTACAATACAGAAATCACCTTTAATATATTGCACTCGTCTATTGTATACTGGATCTTTTAAAAATGTCTGCAATGTCGGGGCAGGTTCTGCAGGATTTAGGATCACCGCCTGTGATGACATTTGTAAATCAGCGTTATTTGTTTTGCCGCCTCCTCATTATATTCCGTCATCTATACCTTTGTGAGATTTCATTTATTTATTTATTTATTATCTTCGTTGCCATTCGAAGATTTTCGTGGAAATTCACGAGCCTCACCTTTGTGTTCAATGACGCCTCTCCATGCGCAAACGAGTAGAATTCTCTCAGAAAATGTCTCAAGCTGGGCAAATCCGTCGGAGCAACGAGGATGACATGACTACCGCCTCGAGCAGGCCGCTTCAAGGGACGCTCGTAAGGAGAGGTGGATCGTACTATAATCATGAGTTCGGAGATGCTGTAAGGCATGAAAATTAGGCCTGTGGCAAATATCACTAGGAGAAGGACGCGCGGAAACACGCCATCGGGAACTAATTCGGAATAGAAAACAATGAAGAACGGGCCGATATAAGAAGTGTGAGGATAAATTTCTAACACGCGGCTAGAATATACATATGTATAAACAAATGGTGTCAGACAAGAAATAATGAAAACAGTCCGCACCGATATCGCTGAGATATCCGATCGTGGAGCAACTTCTGTATGTGATTTTGCACCAATACGAGCGAGCATAGGTCAAATAAATGATGATACCGTGAAACTCTATGTTTAAAGAGTTTATCTTACATCGTCGTGAAAAATATGGCATCGAAGAAGGATAATGCCTCCACGTCCTATCGTGATGTAGCAAGCCGAATGATCCCGTATTCATTGGGAAGGTTAGTGAAATGAGCATCACTTTTTTTTTTTTTTTTTTTCGAAGCGAAAGAATAAAATTAAATAATGCAAACATTTTCTACGAACTCCACCCCGTGTAAAAGAACGGAGCACGTCAGAATCAAAAATATTATTGTGAAGAAGATGAGCAAGATGTGCGCCTTGACTTCAGTAAGGTGGATGACTGATTTTTCGCTCACGACGAGACATCGGCGGATGGCGATATAACATCGCAGGAACCTGAAGAACAATCAATATACATGACGGTGTAGTAGCTGCAAAGGTAATTGCTCGGATATATGTGAGAAGAAACCTCGTCTTACCTGAACGGCATAAGAAACACTAGATAATGAAGACTTTCAAGGCCCCTCCCCCAAAGCGCAAAAATAGGTACAACGGTAAGCATAGTCAAGACAGGAAACGGACTCCGTACAAGCGAATCCAAGCTCCGATACCGCGTGATATAGAATTTGGGAATCCATTGGATTAGAAGCAAGATTGTTAGCACAAGCTCCACTACGAAGTTGAAACCCGGCAACTCGGTTCTGATGTGCCGAGTGTTGAAAATATATACGATGCAGAGAAGGGCATTGATGATGGCATCAAAAAGAGTCCAGAGGGAACCAATGTAAGTTGTGTCAAGATACACGGAAATGCGGTCGCGCAAGGGGGTTTTTGGAGACCGGGGCAAACAATCGTTATGGCAGATGAACTGGAAACTACGCTTGCTATGTGGCATCCGCGGACCAAAAATACGTGCGTACGGAGAGAAGGTAATGTGATGTTCGGGTGATGGGGAGGACATGTGGGCGTTGTTTGATTCGGGACAAGGAAGAGAAACCTTGTCTGCAATTATGTCAAGCCTCATTGCCAGATGACGTCATCGATCGGTGATGTTTACCTTTCACGCCACAATTTGCTGCACGCGTCGTTCTTTACCCCATCCCCAAGCAATGGCGACAGACTCCAAAACAGCTGGTTCTAGCAAAAAGATATCAGTTGATCGTGAGAAGGTATACTCCTATGCACTCTCATGTTCTTGTTTTGGCTCATCACCCTTGACTAACGTTCAACTCCTTGAAAACCAGACTTGTCCCTTCTTACTACGACTTTTTTGGCGAACGGGTACTCATCACAGGTAAAAGAGCATACTCGATAACAGTCTCATTTTGTTCGTTTCTCTCGTTTATTTGGGATCGTGCATATCGGTGAGTTGTTTGATACAAAGTCTCAATTGCTCCCGTGCCGATTACCTTCGGATCATTTTCTTTACAGAAACGAAGAGTTTGACGTTGGGAAAGCGCCTGTTCAAGACGAGCTGCAAATATACACCTGGTGCGTGGGCCTATATCAAATTTCATAGCTTTGCACATCATTCAGAACGGACGCACCTAAATGCTCACCCCACTTACAAGGTTAGCATTCAATTAACCAATCGACAATAGGAAGGATGCCACTCTCCACGAGCTTGCTCTACTCTTGAAAGAAGTTCAACCTGAAGCTACCCGTCCGCAAGCGCGCATTTCCTTCCGCCTGGTCTACTTGGATAATCTACGTGGTCGATACATGTTTAAAGACATTGGCGTGGTTATGAATTCCAGATCAACAGCAGAAGAACAAAAAACGCTGGACGACATTCGGTTTGTTACAGGCGATTTTATAGATGTTTGTGTGGCGTACGGGACGGGTAGTGGGGCACCTGGGACAGGTGGTGGGCGGCTGGGAGGAGGCGGATTTGTCGAGAGGAGGGGAAGCTGGGATCGCGATGGTCCACGAAACGGCGGTGGTAGCAGTGGCGGTGGACGATTCAGTGGCAGGGACGATACACGGGTTGGACGTGGGGCTGGTGGAGATAGAGGGTTTAATGATAGGGATAGAGAGTATGGAGGCAGGAATGGGAGCGGGTTTAGAGGGGATCGGAGAGATCGATAAGTTTACGATTGGACTGTGCGTTTTGTCTCAAAGAGTCAGCTCATTCTAAATGACCGTGGCGTTTATGGAGCATCTCGTCGACGTCGATTTACAATCCTAAATAATGAAGTAGTTATAAATTTTTGCTTGTATGTTACTATTTTTGTATCTGGAAATCAATTTTGCCTTGAATTTTTTTTTTTTTTTTTTTTTTTTTATGCAAGACCCATATTCGCCGTTTCATTTCATTTCTGGATTTCCGCCCCCTTGGTTTTGTTGTGGCATCAAATCACCATGTGATTACCGTCGCCAAACACAAAAGTGTGGGGAACAATGACTTGGTAATCTTTTCCACATCAATTTTATTGGGGTTTTCAGATTTGCAAAAACACAGGTCTATACGTGAGTGTGCACTTCATACGTGAGTGTGTACTTCAAATCAGTAAACACGCACGTGCCAAGTGTAAAGATTTATGGCAACGATAAGAAAAGATGAAATAACGGAATAATCAAAACAATTCTGCCCATAAGACTCCTTTTCCACTTTTGATGTCATATCGTCTAATCAAAACAAGCGATTAACGGAGAGCATTCATTCAAATGCGCCGTATCGTCCACATTCATTCTCGATTCTAACGCTCTTCGTGCGTGCATGGATTTTGTGTGGGTTTGCAATTTTGATCTTGAATATATATGTATGTATTTGCTTTTATTCCGGAGCGTGCGAGAAAAGATAAGACACGCTCTCGCCGTTGTGTGTCCTGGAGCCCGATCGGCAGAGGATTGTGAGAGGAATGAAAACAGACAATTTATGACATAAGACGGACTGCAAAAAAAAAAAAAAATAAAATAAAAAAAAAAAATAAAATAAAAATAAAAATAGAGTAGGCCTGCAACAAATAACAGACGCAATAAAATGAACTCAATATCGAATAAGACTAACCTCCGTATAGCTTCCGCAAGAGTGGGTGAAATGTCGATTGTGTCAATCTTGGGGCATTGCAGCTATGAAAACGAAATTTTTGAAGAAAGATCAGAAATCCGGATTAATCTATTTGCCATAAAAAACGACATCCAATCTTGATGGCGGCGGCCATGGTAAACGCAAATTACCCTCTTCTCTTCATGCGGGATTGTATTCGTTACCACCAGCTTCTCGATAAATGAATCGTTGATGACTTGAATCGCCTTTCCGGATAGGATGCCGTGTGCAACAATGGCATACACCTTCGTCGCTCCGTTCTCAACTAAAGTCTTTGCCGCCAAGCCGAGCGTACCGCACGTGTCGGCCATATCGTCAACGAGGATTGCAATCTTTCCTGTAACTTCACCAACAAGGACCATGCGAGAAACCTCGTTAGCCTTCTTCCGCTCTTTGTGAATTAGGGCGAAGTCGAGATTTAAGCGATCGGCAATTGACGTTGCTCTGTCAAGGAGTTGGGCGATTTTAGATGGAGTATCGTCAAAATTCCACACCGTTACTCTACACATCATGCAGAAGGTCGCATCACCTACCTCTTCGCGCCACCAGCATCGGGTGAAACGATGATTGCATTCCTCCAATTCTCTATCTGTTCTCTGATATACTTGATCATAGACGGCTCGCAGTACAAGTTATCAACGGGGATGTTGAAAAACCCTTGTATTTGGCTCGCATGGAGGTCCATGGTAATGACATGATTGGCGCCCGAGACAGTTAACATGTTAGCGACGAGCTTGGCAGAGATAGGCGCCCGCGATTTGTCCTTCTTGTCCTGGCGAGCATATGGAAAACAAGGAATGACAGCGGTAATGCGGCGGGCAGAAGCGGTCTTGCAAGCGTTGATCATAATCAAGAGTTCCATGAGGTTGTCATTGATCTCGCCACAGCCAGACTGGATAATGAAGACGTCCTCATCACGGACGGATTCGCCGATTGTAACGGCGGTTTCCTGGTTGGAGTACTTCATGACCATGACTTTTGCTAGATCCATGCCCATGCGGCTAGCGACAAGCTTTGCGAGCTCGGGGTGCGAGTTGCCTGTGAATATTTTTATTGAGTTTGAGGACATGGTTGGAAGTTGCGGGGGTGGAAAGTGGAGGAAAAAAACGCGGCTGAGGTTTTTCTCAAAAAACGATGCGTGACATCATCCATTGTGCCCCCGTACAACGTCACATTCCATCCGAAAAGGAGATGCTTCTCTTCCTTCCGCGTATGGAAACGCCATGTCTTTGATGCGCCATGACATCACCGTAACGCGTATATGGGGTGTGCTACAACAAAACGAACATCGATATAATACCTTCGTTATGTCATGTGTGTTTTTTCTCAAAATACCAGGACGGTTATCCAGATTTATTTGGGATTAATCACATAGTCGCATAGTCGATATTTCTCCTGCTGTATAGTGCTGCGAGCTTTGTGGCACGTCGAGGTCGTGACAGTTTGGAGCGTCCTCGCACGCCGAAGACATTGGTGAAGACGCCCCATTTGACCAGGAAGAAAGTCGAAGCCCAGGCGCTATTCAGCAAATTTTTATTGGGGTTATGCAAAATAAGTTCTCCCCAACATTATTACAATGGATTATAAGTTCAATGACGAACAAAGGTATCGGAAAAGAGGGATTAGAAGACAACCATTTCAGCGTCGACGCGAAACCCAACTATTAATATGCTCTGCCAACAACCAAAGACCCATGGCCGCCAGCCTCCACCGTTGATTTATAGCAAACGAGCGAAACGCGTTGAGTCCGGGACCCTTGAAAACGCGTCACGCCAAATGCTGCCGGGCCAAGGGAATCCAAGAATGAACCCAGATAAAGAAACAAGAAAGTGATTTGATAGACCCAGCCGGGTTTCACTTTCGACCAAACCAAGGGTCTCATGGATAGACCTCTTGAAACGAGTACATCTGTCACGATATTTTTTCACGTCCACTGACGTGCCAGGAGGGCGAACTCATGGCCCGAGAAAGATCGCCAGGCAACCTTTGGTAGAGATGTGGGAGAAAAGGAAGGAAGGAGCGAGGGAGAAAAGACAGGGCGGAAGCGAAGCTGGATAGCAGGTCAGTATTGTAATTGTTGATAGATTCAAATCAATAATCAGCGATAAGAAAGTTTCAAATCAGTTGCCGCCACTTGGCCGCACAACAGACTGAAGAAATCAGCTCGCCACTTGGCCGCAGCGTCATTCCGGTTTTACCTGCTTGACCTTACCACAAAGAGGCCATCCGCCACTTTACCGCAATGGCATTTGACAGAATGTAAGGTGCGCCAGAGGAACCATACTGCCACTTGGCCGCATATGATCCATAAACGCGCAGCTCGCGGCTTCCATCGCCACTTGGCCGCAGGAAGTGACGGAGCTAAGATATTTGTCCGTGGTTTGAAGTGAGTCTGTGGCGTGGATGCAGATTAAATTGGCTCGGTAAATGTCGTTGTGACATTACAATTCTTCCACACCTAGAGTCATAAACTTGGGCCTGAACTACATTGGGGTCGTGAGCTTGGTCTTGCAGAGAATGCTGGCGTCAAACCTGAAAATAAGAGCAAAGTATCAACAGATCTGCTCAAAGCGAAAAAGAACTTACGAGACATGCTACGATCACTTGATAGGCTCTTCGATCATCGACAAGGCCAGGATGGAGATCACTCTTCCAGCTTTTGTATACGCGTCGTTTAAATACCAGGTTATGGCAGTGTCTCTACTAGATTCCACCTGGTGTGGTCTCACAGACGTAGGCTCTTTTTTTTTTTTTTTGTTTTTTTTTTTTTTTTTTTTGACTCTTGGATTCCTTTATTACGAGCTATCTAATACAATTACAAAGAATACAAACCACTACTAACATCATAAATTATACAGAGGTGGAACCCTTCAGCCAACCCCTTCCTTCCATCTTACTCCACTATCATCTAACACCAGGTACCCTCGACTCTGCCATACAATTTCTTGCACCTTCTTTACAGCCCCTGGCTGAAGCTGTCTCCCCTGATGCCACCACCCTTGAACCACCTCCTGGACAAGCCACCTCCACCACTCCATCATCTCCCCAATCTCCATCCATGGGTTCTGTTCAAAGATCTACCGCCAATGTACCGCCATCAAGATCCAGACCCCCAAAACTTGACCTAGGCCCCCCCATATATCACCAATTTCCCCAACCAGCTGGCGCTTGACCACCAGGCTGGTCAGATCCTCTGCTCTATGCCTCTTCAGGCCCCAGTACCCTTCCAAACTCTGCCAAAACCCTTCCATACCTGGGCAGGCCCCCAGAACATGTTCTGGCATCTGAATGATCTCTCCATCTACATCATTACACCACTCACAGTTCTGACAGCCATCAACCTCCATCCAGCCAGTCTGATAGCTCAGCATCACATTATGCCTTAAGAATCACCACCAAACCACTCAGTACTTGGGGGGCACCATCTTGCGTACTGAGGCTCTCCAATTCCAAATTCGAGCCCACTTCCAGTCCTCACCAATACCAGCCCTCTGCCAATCAGGTGGCCATTTCTCCAGAGGGCCAGACCTTATCCACTCTGTTGCCTCACTCAAAGAATACTCCTTCAGACTGTGGCCACCAATGTACAGCTCTCCCAGTTGCTACCATTTTTGCTCAGGGTTCTCACCCACCTCTATCTCTGGGCCTGCCAACCCCATGGCCAGCCAGGCCTCCACAATACCCCACTAGAACCCCTTAAACCACAGCCTACCTATACTTTCAACCTGAATCAAGCCCCACATATCCTTCCAGACCTCACTACGGGGGCAGAACCAGACCTCCCAATTGTCTATGGCTAGTCTGCCCCAACCTTCCTCACTAAGTTCTAACATCTGGTGCCCCCACCAACACCTGAAGTACCTTCAGTCGGTATCTGAAATCCACCAGCCCCAGGCCTCTATCGGTAGTCCTCATCACCAAAGTTTCCCATCTAATCTGCGGACACCTTCTATGTCATATCCACCCTTCTACCATCTTCTTCAGCTGCTGTACCATCCACCTCAGGAAATCCAGATGATAACCCAGATACCACAGTTTAGGCAGCCAATATACATTCAAGACCACTATCCTGCCAACCAAGGAGAAGCTCCTCCCTGACCAACTCACCAATGAACCTTCCAACTTTTGAATCAGTCCACACCACCACTTCCTTGGCAGGACTGTCCCATATACTGAGAACCAGATGCCCAGATAATGAATGACACTCCCTGTAGCCACCAATTGTCCAAATTGTCCATGTCCCCCTAGGCTGGCACCAAGTTCCATTGTCTCACACTTGCCCCAATTCAACTTTGCTCCTGCCAGCCTCTTGTACTATCCTACCCCTTCTTGCAGTACTGCTACATCTTCCCGGCTACCCAACTCTACCACCATATCATCTGCAAAGGTGCCCAACTACCAGACCACATCTCCCATCTGCAGTCCAGAGAGTTGCCCCTTCAGCCACACCAGCAAAGGCTCTAGAGAAAGTATATAGAGAAGGTGGGAGAGAGGATCCCCCTGTGGTACCCCTCTCCCCAAGGCAAACTCTGGTCCATACCATCCATTCATCATTACTGCTACTCGGCATCCTCGTACCAAGCCCATCAGTCACCCTGCCTCTACTACACCAAACCCTGCCCTCCTTAGAATGGCCTCCAGGTAACTCCACTGTACTCTGTCATAGGCCTTCTCTTGATCCAGAAAGACCATCTGTCCATCTACCTGCCGACTCCTACAGCCCTCTAAAACATTCTGTACCTAAGCAGTACTATCTCTAATCTGTCTCCCCTTGACAAAGCCTCGCTGCTCTTTCCCAACTAGCATACCAATATACTGCTGCATCCTCCCTACTAGAATCTTTGACACCAACTTTCTATCCACATTCAGCAGCATGATAGGTCACCAATTACGCCACACTCGTCAATCTCCTTTCTTCTTATATAGAAGAGAAACTAGCCCCAAGGACCCATTGCTAATCCAGCTACTCTCCTTCAGAACAGTATTGGCCATCTCTACCAACCAGTCACCAAACTCAGCCTTGAACTTCTTCTAGAATTCCCAGGGCAACCCATCCTCCCCAGGAGATGAACCAGTCTGCATCTTCCTCAGTACTTCCAATACCTCATCTAGAGACACCTCCCCCATAACCACCTCCCCTATCTCAGGAATCACTGTCACTGGCCAATTAGTTACTATATTGTCATCAATCTCCCCAAGTTCAGCCTCTTCAGCTTATTCCTCTCCATCCTGCCAAAGAGTTTGCTATTGACCAGACACCTCCCCTAACATCTCAGCAATCCCAGAGACCTCTATGCCATCTTCGTGCAGTACTGAGGCCCAGCTATATCATACTCTCCTGGCCTTCAGAACACCAGATAGATATCTCATTGGCCTCTCTCCTTCTTCCAACCACCTAGCTCGCAGCCTGGCCAGCAGACCATCTACCACCCTGGTCTCTGACACTCTTAAATCTGCCTGCAGCTCTGCCACCTCCAATGCCAATGTAATAACTCTCACTTCTATCCCTCTCTTATCCTTTGGATGTTTAGGGAAGTGGACTATTACTTAGGGACTTAGTACACAATGTGTACCAAGAAGCCTTCAGTTGAGGAAGCGCTCGCTTTAAGTAGTTGTAGCGGCAGTGCCTTATCTTTCAAAGGTCTTTCTTGTGTGCCTTATCTTTCAAAGGTCTTTCTCTTGTGCCCTATTTCAAGGGTCTTGTTCTTTGCTGTGCACAGACTGAATTCACCTTGGAATTCAGGTTCAATGGGTTTACTTAAGTCTTTGTGATTTGTATACCGGTCTCAGTTCTGGCAGAAGTTAGCTAGGCTTCTGGAGTTTAGTCAGAAACACTAGAG
>RBNI01000894.1:0-25995 GCA_003990745.1 Jimgerdemannia flammicorona | reverse complement strand
CCCCCGAAAAAATCCTCCGCGCGCGCACCTGTCCTGCTATCTTATGCTAGCCACCTGCAGCACGACTAAAACTAGTTCGACCTCCCATGCAGCTGCGGGTTTTTCACTACCCTGATGTACAGCAACTGACGACACCGATGCTCGTTATGTCTGCAATATCCGTTAGCTTGGGACGAATGCTAAGAACGAGTTCTTACAGGAGGTGATTCCGGCTGCGCGATGACACTGCCAAATCACCAATCTGTATACGTTCTAGCATACCCTACTCTGCATCCAGCGCGAGCGGCTGGCTTTGAACACCGTCTTCAAGCACCTAACATTTCAAGTCCTTCGCGCCTTCTGTCCCCTACCGTTATACATTCCTCCATTCTCATTCTGCGGTCCATCTTCGTATATGGCTCATCGATGTCCTCAGTGGCTTACCATTCCTATCCATCCCACACTGGCTGCCCGTCTTCTAGCGGCATTTGCCGTACCAATTAAGGTTCAGCACTACCCAACCGCAATATGCATCATCCACCGCGCTTCTCCCATTTACCCAAAAGTTAGTCGTTGTAGCGTCGCCGTTAACAATCTCTCCGCGGATAATCCTCCTACAGCAGCTAATACCTCTGGAGACGACACCGCAAATGGGCACGATCGTTGCCCAGTAAAACTAGTCGTCGGCCGGTGGCAAAGCGTCGCTCAGCTGCAAATTGTCAACTGACAGTAACTCAACGTCCAGTAACAGGTCGTTGCCCCAACGGTAACTCGTCGCTCTTCGCCATTCCCAGCGAGCTTGATTGTTGCCCCGCGAGCTTTGTCGTAGTGCATCCTCCAAAGCCATGTTGTCGAGAGTGAAGAGTGGGTCAGTCGGTAATATTTATGGTGAAATGTGATTGTGATTTGGTGGGGTTGCCATTCGAATAAGTTTTGTTGCGATTTAGCGACTTGTTTCTCACACAAGCTTATTGATCCCACTCTTGTGATTTCTTTTGACGCCCAGGAAATAGAACGGCCACTTCAGATCCAAAAGCAAATTTTGGAGTACATATACCACTTTCACTCTCTGCTACACGACCGACTCCCGCTCGACCTTCGACCGCAATCCAATGTTCGGTGCATCCTAACTGCACTCTTTCTCTCTTATTGCCTCTGCTGTCTCTGTCGTCGGCATTGAGGAAGCGGTGTCCACAAAGCCTCCGGCCGCATAATTTCCGCGTTAAGGTGACGCCGGAGGAGAACTCACGTATAACAAACCTCCCTATGAGCTCGGCGGCAGCCCCACGCTCGATGTGCCTATGGTCCCGTCCGGTGTTCGCATTTTTTTTTTTTTTTTTTCTTTGGGAGGTCGATCGTATGGATTCCTTTTAGATTTTAAGCATAGAGCGTACATGTAACCGCATTTTGCCGCATCATCGTCACGTAATTCTAAGGTTTTGTGATTAACACCGGGTAAAGGAAATGATGATACAAGGGTCGTCTGCAGTTTTACATTTAAAGGGGTATTGGAGATCGCTTAGTTTCTCGTTTGAGGAGAATATAGATATTGAAAGGCCGAATTTTGCTCTAAACGACGCTTTCCTCACCGCCATCGTGCACGACAACCTGTTTATTGGCATGTGTTTGGGTACCGTTTATCGACATGCTACATGTGAGGTGCTACGAGCAGAACGAATTGGTATCGTCAAGCGAATGGATCGATGGAAGGCACAAAAACGATGACAATATTGGAGCAGATATCGACCTGCAGGAGGAGCTCGCATTATCGGCCTGCCTGCCTACGATCTTTGCGCTCGTACGTCTGGTGATGGCCACCTTCCTCACTCACCTCCAAACCGGTCCATGCGACTATTTCCGTTTCGCGCGGTACTTAAATACGCACGCGCCTGCAAGCCGACTTGCGCACCGCTCACCGTCGCGTGCAGTGACGGCTTTTGCTTTGCGGCGACGTCGAGGGCATGACCGGCGTGGCGTTTCTGGTATTTTTGTTGATGACGAGCAAGGGAGCGGGATACCGGGGTTCATATCCAGAGACCATGGAGGAGTCAAACGTGGCGGCAACGCAAACGATGAATTTTGGTAGAGACCCGGGTGAATGGGGTTGTAGCTTGTGCTTCTGTGGTTGGCGGAAATTGAGAGCTACGTGGCGGACGGCGTGTACGAGCGGAAGATACGGCGACGTTTCGGTTGGGGGAATCTAGGAGCTAAAACAACCTCAGCGCAAATATTTCGCCCTCCAATCCACAACATCGGCGCACTCGACTCGTATATACTTTAGTTGTCGCCGATGACAAATCGTCTAAGCGTTTCAAGGGTTGTGGAAGTTACGATGACGATGACATTGATGACTCTGACAAAGAAAACTGGAATCCGAATAATCCTTCGCCGTCTGTCACAACTGTTGAGCACAAAATTTTACGCTTCAATGGTGTAGAAGCAGCGGATGTATTATCGGAGCGCACGGCCTTGGTCGCGCCAGTAAGGGCGCCCATGATTCCATTGCACTCGTGTGGCGATGAGGATTAGCCCCTTGGCGACGAGGGACTCAAGGGTGACGTCGATTGTATTGAAGATCGTTAAGGGCAGACACCGTAACCTTTTCCAGTGCTGTGAAATTGGTCAATAGGGTTTCGACGTTCGCCTCATCCAATATACATTATGTTTCTACTGCTCCGGCCCCTTCAATGTCGTCGGCGCGCTCGACATCGTTTATGGTTTTCGCAATTTCTGTCTTACCGCACGCGCACATGTCTAACGTGCCGTCACAGGCGGCAAAGATATCGGGAGACAAAAATAAATAAATAAATAAATTAAAAAAACTTTAATTCCTAAATACGGTGGGGGCATAAAGAGATCGAAACGGCTGGCAAGGAGTGGAATGCATGATAATCTTGGGGCGAAAATGTCAGGTAAGGAAGCAATCGATGGTGTCGTTCTTGATTTTCAGCAGGATCCATAAAGAAAATACCATAAACCGAATGGGTCATGAAAATAAAACTACGTGATACTGTGACCAATGCTGGCAGGTGCCGAATCAGCAAGAGATGGAATTTTGGTACTGCCGGGAAAAAATATTCCAAGGGCAGCAGCGTCGTAATAACAATAAAACACTAAATTTCCCAAGGTTGATTTGGAGGTTTAAGAACCTGTTGAAGCGGAAAACGCCAAAGAAAGTGCACGAAAAACGATGACCTGGCACATAAAACACAAAGGGGAACTAATAGTGTGCAGCTAAACGTTGATAAGGCATAAAGGGGCACTAAACCTGCCTCAGTGCAAGCGAAAGACGTCAGGTATTACCTCACCTTAATGTTAGGTTAAACGACAATCTGCAGGCAATGCCAAGTGTTCAAAGGGTTAGAGCATGGGCGATTTAAAGAGAAAATATTATAGGGGACGAATAGGTGTCGGGTGGCAGGGTGTAATTATGTATGTAGGCAGCCGCTCGCTGCTCGCGCGCATTTCACGTGGAATACTGGTGGCTAAGCAAATTCGTCACTCAGTGGAAATTTATACCGTCTCAGCCCAGTCTATCATAAATCAAATCAAAGTGTAGCTTAGGATTAAGTCCCTCCGATGATGGACGGTTTCAATTCCCGGAGGAGGGAGCTGTGTTCGATTCCCGGCCAAAGCACTTCCTTTTTTTATTTTTATTTTCGTTGTTTGGCCGGAACGAGTGACGTCACCCCGGCCAACCATTTCAAAATAAATCGCGTGGTTCCTTGCCCATGTAGTATATCTCCCGCCCTGCACGCCATTCTCACACAATTTCAAGAATTTCCTCACCCACGCGTGGTCCCGAAACTTCTCTCTCTGCGCCAACCACTGGTGCCTGCTGTGCCCCTCCCTAACCGAGAAAACTTTCTGGACTGCCCCCGAAACTGGCCCAGAAACCACCAGCGGAGGTTCTAACCATCACGACGCCTCCACCCCTAACCATCTAAAACTCCGCGCCTCGATTCACCACCGCCAATCATGACAACCGGAGCGCCCTCGACGACTTAAAATCTTCCATACTACAACTAAAGCGCGACTACCAACCGTTCATTAGGATGGCGGTGGGCCTCGGTAAATTTCTTGGAGCTAGTGTTTTATTTGAAGGGCGTGCAAGATATTAAGGCAGCCCTATGATTTAAGACTTCAGAGAGGATTTATTTTATTTTATTTTATTTTTTGTGCCTTGTCAATTGAGAATCGTTTAAATCCCAGCACATATATACCTTCCAATCGGTAGGTAAGGATCGCTTCCAGCATATTTTCTAAGATGTCCTTCCGGTTGATAAACTAGCTTTTGCATTTAACTAGGACTGAATCACTATTCCAATCGCGCCCCGGGAGGTATTTCTCAGGATGGTTGTGGTAAACGCTATCTTTGTTACTAGAATTTTAACATTTTCATTTTCCTTGTTTGTATCTACACAACCAGTTTCATTATCATACTATAGAACACTGCTCCACCAAGTTTGATGTTTAGTTAAATGTGACCAAGATAAGCTGACCCACCTTTTGTATTAACAATGTCAATGTTGTTAACATGCTGCATTCAGCCTACCGTGAGATTTTTTGTCTCACTGGTAGTTGCCTACTTTGGACCCTCTTTTCATTATATTCGAAAGCCATACCTGTTTGTTGTCAGAGATTGTAAACAATCACTAATGTATCCCAGGATTTAATGGGACTTTGTCTATGAATCAATTGACCTCGATGTCGATCTGGTTAGATTTGCGGTAGGCGGCTTACGATCGCTTGTGGCGGAGCCCGTTAAAGTAACATCTCACTCTGGAGTCACGTAGATCCATCCTGTCTCTTCCTTTTCCGTTTCGCATCCCTCGATAATCCGAGCCGCGCCTTTGGCTCACCCCACCTTACTATTTACTTTAATACTCCTGCTCTGTCCGGGGTAAATTAAATGACAGATTGCATGCATTCATGTTTAGCGCATACACCCAAACAAATTACTTTGATAAAAGGAAAGAGGCGAGGATTTAGCAGAGATCTGATTTTTTTCTTAAAAAAAAAACAAAAAACAAAAAACAATAAAGAAATGCCAATGATTATTGGCAAAACAACAATGATTGTCAGAATTCTGAAGAATTTTGGTAGAGCATTATTGGTAGAATGCAGGTATTGACGAAATGGCAATGATAATGTGGAGATCCACAATGTCAATAATTTTGTATCATTCCCACTGCCATATTTCGCAACAGGTAGTTAAAGTCATTGACGAATTTTTCGCAAAACCACGGTGGATTTCCATATTTGTTTCTGATTTCTTTACATGCAATTTTAAATCTGAGTATATATATAACAATATCAAATTTAATACCGAAATAGGACGGTGGTTGAATCTTAGTGCTGGAAACTATGTAAACCATGAAATATAACCACATAACCCACGCGATATAAGGTAACATTACTGTATTTTACCTCTTCCTTCTTTAGATCGCATGGGCCCCCAGAACCGACTTGCGAGATCAATGCTGAGGTATCCCGTTACCCGGACGGTGTTGAATACAAGCTTAAAGGGCAGATCGACGTTTCCACCGAGATTTACCACAAGAAGGTCAGCCACTCGAGTTGCGAGTCAAAGTTTATCGGGCGCTCCTTTGGAGGGGTGGTCATATTGATTACGGCGGGATGGCTCTTAGAGGTGGTAGTAATGGCAGGAAGCGTAGTGGTGAAGCTGCGAGGCGCGTCGTGGCAGCCGCAGAGCACGTTATGATAGCGGGCACGGGGCAATCGCTGTAGCGGTGGCGGGGAACGAAGTGAACGAAGGGACGGAGCGCAACGTAGTTGCAACCGCGGGGTGCGTTGCAGAAGCTGCCGCGGGACACGTCGTGGTAGCCGTTAAAGGTCGCACCAAACAGTGCCGTCGTCCTTTACAGACACATCATTCCAGAGGACAAAGATGTCATTTGGGTTGGCTTAAAGCTTGCTCCCCACGAACAGGACAACATTTCGGCGCTCTATGCCCGTTATGCCAAAGTCCGCCAGCTTTTTGAACTTTCCCCAATACCTCTACCCCTCTCTTTGGTTTCTCACTCTGCTGATGACCTAAGATCTGAAGAGGGGAAGCAAAGAAGCGGAGAGTAGGGGAGGTGGAGAGTATAAGTGCACTGGGATGGTTGCGGTGATGTTTCCCGGAGGGATGCTTTTTGACAGTTTGTGTTAATTAATTTTATTATTTTTGTATATAGATATTTTCGTTTTCCAAACAGTGCTATACTTCTGTTATCTAGCATCATATAGGTTTCTCTGTTAGTGTATTTTTTTATAGCTTAGTTTAGTTTTCTCTATCAGTGTACTTTGATAATAACTTAGTTTAGGTTTCTCAATCTGTATTGCATTTTTGCATATATTTAAATGTTGTCCCATATATCCTATATAAATTGAGTGGGATAGCTATTTGCAAGAAATTGCAATGACTCTGCAGGATAAGCTGGAATGGAAGAAGTATGGATATGAAAAGCACCCAAGCACTATAAAGATGATGTTGAGGTTGATGCATAAGAAGTGACTAAAAAAAAAAAAAAAAAAAAAAAGAGGTTGATGCATGAGAGGAATAGTCTCTCATGTTTCTATATAACATCACTTCTCTGATTTCCTTCACTACATCTCCCAGATAGGCAGTCATTTCAGCAAACTTCTTAGTAAGTTCCTCCATAGGATTACTATTCCTCTGCTGCTCTATAGTCTTTATTTAAGGTGTGTTTTGATTGATTACAGTTATAGGAATTATGTTAGTTACCTTGAGTGCTTTAATTTTGACTTCTGTGATACTTTTCATTGTGTGGTCTTGATGGTGCCTGGCTATTCCATATCACTGAGCATAAGTCACCTTCTGTGCTAAGTCCAGAACTATTAGTATTGATCAGATTGCTATAGCTATCTCCAGATAAATTTCTTTCATAAAGATTATTTCAGCTATTTGATCTTTAATAGTATCAGTATAATTGACCAAGATTATCTGATAGTGAATTTGGATATAAAAGATATTTGAGACTTTATTTATTTCTTAGCAGACACTATTGAGTTAGTCCTTTAGGGCCTATATGATTTTGTCTATATAGTAGGTAGTTTGCAACCAGGTCTTCTATATTATCAGAATTATAGTATCATTATTACTAGTACTATAAATATAGCTCTTACTGATCTTTGGATACTGAATAGCATTAAAACCACTTGTTATTATACTGATAGAGTCTTTATAGCAGTATATTGCTTAAAATCATCAAGGAAGATAATGATTGATTCATCAGAGATATGTATATCTATAAAATACTAGTAATCTTATATCTATCTTACCTAGATATCTTGGTTTGATTTGAGTGTATGTTTTAGTAGTAGCAGTTATTTATTATTTATCTTAAAAGTGAGAGATTTATTTAAAATTACTAGCCAATAAGTACTAAGTTGTAATATAGTAGATATATACTAGTAGAAGTGTGACATATTTCTTTATTTTGAATTCTTGATCTCCTTTGACTCCTTGGAGTCCTCAGATGTAGGAGTGGGTGAGTTTGAAGTATATTATCCTACAGGCTTACTAGTTTTTTTTATCTCTTTACTTAAACTCTTACAATCTGAGGTTTATTTATTCTAAATACTAAAGATATTTATATATATTTGCTAGCTATATAGTAGCTAATTTAAGACTTCTTTTTCTGTAAGTTATTTCATACAGTTAAGAGATCAGTATATTTATAAAATCTATATAGATAAGATATTATTATATCTGAGAGATTTATACAACTGTACTTTTTGTATAATTGTACAACTGAGAGATCAAGTGACTGCTATACTATAATGCTATACTATATCAGGAATCAGATTCAGATACTGCAATCAAATGTCTATCTTCTTATTATTGTTTTTAATTCAGATCAACTATCACAATAGCTATTTAATTATAAATATTTATTATATAAATATTATTTATATATACTTAATAGATTACATTTATAATTTTATTTAGAATTTTTTAATAAAAATAAGTAATATAATCTAGTAGAGAAATACTAATAATCAACTGTTTAGTAGTATCACTAAGTAGAAACATATAATGATCTTATATTATTTATTCTCAAAATCTTTAAAGGGGGATACTCTTAGTAGCCAAAGGCCCTACATCAAGTATGTTCATTTGCCATAGCTTTGCTAAGTCTAACTTCAATCAAAAAAAGAGTATAACTCTTATTAAATACTACCAAATATCATTTCATTAGCACTAATAATTTTATTGAGATGAATTATTATAAAATTATATGATGCAAAACCCAATATATACCACTGGGGATTATATATGTATATATATTTGTTATATAAACTTTGTCAAATCCACCTTCAGCAAACTGTATGATATTATAGAGTAAAAAACAGACAAAGTTTGGGTTCAGCTGCTGTTTGTCCAAGATATCGAGGTGTTATGGAGAATTTCATCATATATTAAATAATGATTCTTCCACTCCAAGTTTGCTGCTTAACTTGCAAAGTTGATCGATAGTTAACATTGTAGTGCAAAAATTGTTGACAGGGAGGATTTTGACAAATATGGAATCGAAGTAGCTCAGCACGAAAATAGATACGTGACATGTCCTTCAATATGGATTCGTGGTTGAAAAACAATCTGAAATTCACTAACACTTAGCTGACTCAGATTCAAGCGAGGAGGAATCATTTTATGATGTGCTGCTCCAAATGTCCATGGGGCCCAGGTGGTGGTACGAACTATGAATATAACGACAATTTGGTCAGGGAACTGAAAATCGGTAGTTTTGGTTTCTACACTTTCTGAGCTAGAGTTTTGATCATTTGTGCAATGGACCACTTATTAGAATTCAATGCTGCTTATCTCAATTGTTAGGTTCAGATCACTACTCAGCAAGGTATACCTTTCCGAAACTCAAGAATTTCCATAATGTACGCTGAATGTACCCTCTATCGTGCTCTTTGAAATTCATTTTTTGTCGTTTCTGAAGACCATCTTTCCCCTCCAACAGGCCCGTGTCTCGCACTACCACATATGGCGCCCATCTCCTTCTTGAATTAGTGGTTGCGGGTCCACAGAGTGCATCGACGCTCTAGAACGGTGGAAGTCAACGGTAGCACGCGTTTGTAGTGCCATTGGTAAGAGGGCGGAAAGGAGGGGTCTCTATGGAAGGAATATAAAGAGAGAGCAGCGAAAGAAAAGAGTACAAAACGGATGCAATTCACTTCAAGGAGAACGAAAGAAGTGCTCACCAATGTTCCGATGCTGAAGGACAGAGATTTGTGATATGTGATGCTTGGTGTATGCCCTAAAGGACATCAGCACTGTAACCTTGAATCGTGGCAGTATGGGGAGGGGGGGTGAATTCTGTATTATAGGAGGTTACCTGCAGTAGCATACGCTTCATAATTATTCAGGGTATGTATGCTGCCAAAATGTTAATTTGGTGAATAGAAGACATGTCAGTTATCATATACGTATCATAAAAGCTTTATCAGTATCGGAACTGGAATAAGTTGAATTCGAAAGCAGATAGCTTATCCATTATGTGTTTGTCGTGCCATCGGAGGAGAGGCCCCTCTGGAAGGAATGTGAGAGGCGACACCTTGAGTTACGATAGAGAAGAGTTTGAAATAGATCGAAATTTACATGGCATACGGTGGGAGGGAGCGACAATGGAAAACGTGAAGTCCTTCCTGCGAATATTTATCCTACCAGAAAGTCCATGAGATTGGCCTGGATTAGTGTCCAGGGCGTGCAAGTCCTTGACCAACAGGGCGAGCATGTCCTCAACTGGCAGGGCGTGCAAGCCCTCGACTGACAGGTGTGTTCAACACCGACCGGCTGCTCGCACTTGACACAGGGCGGGACATGCTGGAATGTATAAATGACGATGGCCTGGCAGTGTGCTCGTACCACCTGAAGTACCTGCGTTGTCAGATAAAAGACCTGCGGTTGCACGGGGAGGTCGAGTGAGTCTTGCTTGTGTTGCACGGGGCAGGTAGAAGGGAACAGGGCAGGTACGCACGAGGATGAAGAAAAATTATATTAACCGGTCAGAATATTTCAAAATAGTAGGCACCAGCCCCTGTTGCTGTGATACCACCGCCGGAAATCCGCGCTTTCATATAAAGAGCTGATGACTGTTACAAAGTCGAATCAGTCGAAGTCGATTCTTCACCCCCCAACTATAGAAGAACATTGTGTGCCACCATCGTGACACTCCAAGCGCTGTTGTCTTTACACTCTTGTACTTACAAGTGCATACGATTAAAAATTGGGATTGCAGGTCAATATATGCTGCTATCGCCATAGGTAAAACGTAATGGAATTTCGGGAGGACATTGCATGCACCATCGCACATACTCCCTGGAATCAGTCTCGTTTCTGACAAGAGTGTACAAAGCTATTGTACACGCTATGACTCTAGGTTTGCAAATTCAAGGACGTTCACAGAATCCCCATTCTGCTATAGTCAGGAGAATACAGAGTGACTGGCCTTGAATTATGGTGACAGGTCTACAGAGGTGAATGAAGACATGCATTTGGTGTGCCATTGGTAAGAGGGCGGAAAGGAGTGATCCCTATGTAATAAATGTGACAGAAGGCACATTGAGTAATGATAGAAAAGAGTCTAAAACAGAATAGCTTATACAACAATGGGTGACATGAAGTCCTGCCTGCGAGAATTTTAGCCTACCAGAAAGTCGACGAGATTGGTCTGGTTAAGTGTGCAGGCATGCAAGTCCGACAAGGGCTTGTTGACTGACAGGTGTTTTCAAAGCTCGCACTGGACGTGGAGCGGGGCAGGCTGGAATATATAATGACAGTGGCCTGACAGGGAGCTAGTACCATCTGAATCACCAGCATTGCCGCACGGCGATGGTAAAAGACCCGCGGTTGTATGGGAAGTCATGTTGGTCTTTTGCTTGTATTGCACAGGGCAGGTAGAAGGGAATAAGGCAGAACGAGGCGATTTTGCGAATGAGTGGAGTTGGCGGGAGATTTCAACGGAGAAAACGCCACTATACTAAAGTGCCCCTTATTGTTGTGTGGACACATACCTTCTGGTGGCGAATATGAGGTGAAGTCTGAAAGAGGTGAAGGGTCGGGAAAAATAGTGTGAGTTTGCAAATGGGTGGAGATTATGAAGAACAGAATGCCGCCATACTAAAAACGCTCCTAATAGTTGTGGGATCACATAAAAGGAGACAACACCACCATACTAAAAGTGCTTCTTAAAAGTTGCGTGATCACACAAAAAGGAGAAAACACCACCATACTGAAAGTGCTCCTTATAGTTGCGCGATTCCATAAAGGAGAAAACGCCAAAATACTAAAAGTGCTTCTTATTATTGTGTGATCTCATAAAGAGAGAATGCCACCATACTAAAAGTTCTCCTTATAGTTGCACGATCTCATAAAAGAAGAAAACACCACTACACTAAAGTGCTCCTTATAGTTGTGTAGATACATACCTTCTGAAGATAAATGAGATAAAGACCAAATGAGGGTCAGGGAAAATTGTGTGAGTTTGCAAAAGGGGAAATTTGGCAGAGATTTCTCAGGAGATTTCGAGGAGGAGGGAAGAGTTGGAGGGGTTGAAGAGTTTGAGCATTATACAACTACATCACATACATAGGTATACTAGGTGTATATATATATGTAAATGTATAACACAGGTAGCTAAAGGTATACCATGTATAGTGTTAGAATTTTATGAAGGAGGGAAGTGTATTTTCATGGCATCTTGGCCCATATGTCATAAAATTTGTACTGAATTATGATGAAATACCCGTGGTGACAACATAGTCTGGCTTTAGACATTATTGGTTTTTTTATTTTATTTTTTATAGAATGAAGAATGTGAGGAAGGAGAGAGAATGAGAAGGGCTTGATGGTAGTGAAAGGTTATTAGTTTATCAAAAGATAGGTTGTCCATCGAATGATTTGAATTAGTGATAAGAAATCCGTGATCCGATTTTGTTCATCCCTTGTCAAAGAAATTTTTACCTGATATTTGAACCCTTGACATGCACCTGGCACACTAGACCTCGACGGGCAGGCTACGGCGGCCTGTCTTCTGTCCCCGTATGCTCTGAGCTGGTAGCCGCGCGCTTCTTCGATGCCCTGGTCATTTCCAAGGGTTCCTCGCTTGAAAACACCTTCCCAGTTGCCCTCGCTAACTACGTCGAGCTCGACCGGATGGCGTTAAGAGGCACAGCACGTTTCGGGAAACATAATATGAAGATTTCATGCGACAATGGCATGACATCAACATTATGAAGGATTGATTTTTCTATTACTACGTACAGCAAAACAGAAAAAGCTGCTATTCAATATGTCGAATTTACCGAGCGTCGTTACAATTTACTGAGGGACCATCTACTTGCTCTATCAGCTTGGCAGGATTTCTGTTACGGTTTCCCATACAATATATAGCTTACTTATCGTTGTCAAAATAGCCGATGACGGGGGCTACACCATCGCTCATGGTAAATTCACTTCGCGAAAAATCGCATTTTTGTCGTGTTTGCTTAGTTTGGACAGATGCTCCGGACAATAGATTGTCGCAAATTCACGACTAATGGCGTCGCCATTGTGCACGCCCAGCTTGGATGCTCCTGACAGATGTCGTGCTCGCACAGCTTGGATGCTCCTTACCATAGTTCCCTTGTCGGCGTGAACACAAATTTCATATGGTAACCCACTGGAAACAGCCCCCGCAATTGGGCGATGGAGTCGAGCATAGGTGCGTTGGAAGTGGGCTGCAGTGCGTTGGGGACGGTCATCGAAGGATTGTCTGATTAACCCCAAGGAGGGGGGGTGGCCTCGTTTTCTGTTTGAGGACTTTGCCGGCGAGCTTCGGTTCAGTGGCGAGCCTCAGTGGATTGTCTTTTTTCGGATATCTTTAATGTATAATGGAGAACAGAAAGGCACACAATGATGAGTGGGGAGACGACTGGCGGGTACTCCAGTTCGGTGGGGCGGTGGAGGAGGTCGGGGAAGCAGTAAATAAGGTTGGGTGACAGTAGGGAAGAGTAAAGTAGTTGCGGAAGTCAAGACAGTAGTGGAGGTTAGGACCTTGGACTTCGTGGGAGCTTGCCGATGGGGCGGGCCATGTGGTTCTTGTCGACGTCCCTCTTAACCTTTTTGATAGAATAAAGAAAGTCTTTAACAATTGAAAAGGTCCTGTAATCTTCACTGATATATTGCGCATTCACACACGGTTCCCACAAATAAAATAAAATTACATACCCATAGGTTTCCATATACGTTTTCACATGGGTCAGGAAGACGATGTTTAATGTAAATGAATATAGAAATTAAATTTTAGGACGGAAACTACATTTGGAAAATGACATACATCAACAAATGAAGCCAAACTCACACCGCATTGTCAAAAAGTACTCCGACGGCGGGAGCATAAGGGTCTTCCGGCGCCGCGGGGTATTGGTCTTGGTGGGTGAAGTGACTGGGTGTGGTGAATGTGCGGTCGGAGTTAGCAGTACCGATGTTGGAAAGTTGGTGTCGACAGGGTAGGACCAGAAACGTCTGATCTGAACGGGTAAGTGTTTTGAACGCAAGCCGCCAAAATGCGTACATGAGAAAGCGAACGAAGCAAACGCGCAAAGTACACCACGCGCGTGAAATGAAGTTCGAACTCGGTGGCAAGGGTAGAATACCAAAACATTAATAGGACTTACCTATCAGTAGGCTGGACGATATAGGACAAGATGGCGTTGAGGATACCGTTAAACATTTTTGCAGTGGGTAGCTGGGGAAGTGAGTCTGTGAAAGTGAGTTTGGGAGGGCTATGGAAATCTTAATGTACATGAAAACGTTAGTATACGAACAGAAAAAAAAAAATTACTTTGATACAATGAGACAAAAACGTATAGACAGGCATCTACTTTCCTCGCTTACAATAGCGCCGGTAAATATGAATAATTTGAATGCGGTTATGTACGATGATCGGATTCCACGCGGTTGCTACTAAAAATAAATAATACTAACTCATCGACCAGTAACTCCACTCTTGGAATTCCCATATTTCCGACCACTCGCCCACGCACCCACTCCTCCAATGCACCCTACTGCTCACAAGGTGAGTAACACCTTGCGCTGAACGAGCTCATCAACCGTTTCGAAATCTCTAACTGACGGCACTCCTTAAGGCTGAGTACCGCGAGCTTCTTGCACTTATCGACAAGCGAGCTGTTGGAACAATCGATGATTCCGTGGTAGTCGTCGTCTAAGACAAGCTCGAGCGCGTCACCTTATGTTAGGACATGTCTAGTATGCACTCGTCCGTAACGTCGTATCCCACGAGGCCGAGCACGGTGATCTGGGTGAGCCGAGCGAGCAGGAGGATGGAGGCATCAGTGATGTGGTCACGCTCTAGAACGTGGCCGATATTAAGGTGGGCAAGTGCGAGCTACTGCGATGATTGACACGTCGAAGGTGAGACCGCAGGCGCGGAGGTCGAGGTGCCGGAAGTTGAGGCAGTGAGCTGCGACAAGTGTCGGTAATGCGGTGGCATCCGGCGAGCGAGAGGTGAGTGATGGGAGAGATTAGGTGGTGAATGGTAATGAATGCGAGGACGGTTGCGCCCATGAGGGGGCCGCAGATATAGATTTTGAGTTAGGTTGCCTGCGTACTGTGCGATGGGGAGGAGTGGTGGAGGTGCGAGGGGAATGTCTATAACAGCGATGGGGTGTGTAAATGTTGGCCGGAATCCTGACGGAGGATGAGCCAGTACGCGAGGGGTTGGCAGGTCATCCATGTCTAAGATGTCGTCGCAGGTCTGCGGTAGTTTCTGGCGCGCGCCCGGGTGGAGAGCGGGACAACGGACATGGGTGGTACCAAGCGGAATTCATACCTATTTTCGCTGATCTCATCCAGTCTAAGCATTGTTCCCGAAAATCCGTATACACGATCAGAAAGAACTAAACGAGCTTAAACAGGTCAGCATGAATTTATTATGTATTTTCTTCATTCAATAGAATCTCTCTTACGCCGCCAAATCTGAATTCTTCTTGACAAGATGCTTTTTAGACACCTTGACCTTGCTTTTGTGGTGGCAGACTTACTGGTGATGGCATTAACATGATGACATTAAAATTTATCAGGTGCGGGTGCTCCATCGGCACTACCATTTCCTATAGCGCAGAAGCAATTACTCTTGTAACATTTCGTCCTTCGGCTATCGCGATCTTGGTAACATCGCTTGTCTACAGTCTGTCTTGAATTCGGATGTCATTGATACGTCGGCCCCATTGTTTATTTGCGCTATGATGGCTTGTTTATTTTCCGCGCGCTTTCAGGAGATGTAAGCCTCGAACTGTGTTTGATATATCATACGTAGCTTGAATATCACTGAAGGAGAAAGGAGTAAAAAAAAAGGGGGGCCGATCTAATCCTCATTGAACACATCGATCTCACCGACTTTGTTGTCATATTCCATGTATTTTTCGATTGCTTCCGAGAGTTCCTTCACGGTGATGCCGAAAAATTTACAAGGCATTCCTGAGGAACATCACCCTTTAGAAAATATCTCATCCCATACATTACACGTTGATTCAAAAACTTTTTGCTGTTACTGTTTTGAGGACATCTGGCCATAGACCCTTCGTTATCTCTCCCATAACGGCATCGAAGCGATTTTGAACAACTTGCCGCTCAAGCCTACTAAGATGTAAGTGCACCATGTAATATTGCCGTGCGATGCGTTGATAGTCGGCTTGATATCCGGCCCCTGACTTGCGGGTACACTTTTCACGGCGTCTACGAATTCATATACAAGTGCCTCCTCGGTTGATATCCAGGGTGGGCAGCGCCATAATATCCTTGGACTGTCTTGCATCGTTGGGGGTTTCGGTACGGATGGACATTGTGGAAAACTGTCAGCGGTTACAAAGTCATTCAGCGGCGGAACCGGAATCCACTGAAGACGACATGGACAAAAATAATAAGTCGATAAAGGAGAAAATTCAGATTAGAATCGCTAATCAGGATTTGAATTGGAGGAACGCATTAATAATCACGAAATATGATGGAGTGTCATGTGGTGAGCCATATTAGTGACTTTATGATTATCATTCCTTTGCCGCGCCCAAAATAAAAATAAAAATATCATTATGTGGCTATAATGCAACCTTACTGAACGAACAGCCATATAAACAGAAAGGGGGATGAGTAAGGGGGTATATAAACTTATATATTGCTGAATGGCAAGTGGCCGTAAAGTATAATGTTGATGTTCAATAGAGTAGTGTATGCGCAGATGAAGAGAACATGTAATGGAGCTAGCGCCGTGGGCGTAAAGGAACTGCCGATAATACTAGCATAATGAAACTGATACTGAATCAATTGTTCGTGAGCTATTTCGCTTTGGGCCCCATAGCCGAAATTTGAGCTAGGCTCATAAAAATTTCGTAAAACAGCAAAGCATTACAGAACACACCTATAGCCATTCGATGGTTTCGCTTGTACGTTTGTAGCCCGCCATGAAGAGCCGGTGCGCACGCGTGATAGGACTAGGTTCAAGTGATCTAATGGCAAATAATCGTAAGATACAAAGAGATCGAATATGATTCTTTGGAGGGGCGATCAAGTTCACGCCCATCGGTAATGTCAATGAGTGGAGACTGATATGGGACGACTAAGAATCGCAGTCCCAGTTTGGTCTGCTTAAACGCCACACCCCCACACGAAACGGCTTCGTACCTTCATTCGCCTGTCGCCCATTGCTACCCCTTTCCCCCTGCCTCTTCGAACTCTCTCCTGCCTCGAAATATCTCCTTTCAAAAACCCACCCTTTAGAATAATTTCTCCGACCCTTCGTTTCCAGCCTACCTCGCTCGTCGTGCTTCCTCGCCGTCGCCAGCCTTCCTGTCACCAATTCTTGTCAACGACGTGCAATGCCAGTATGCAGGACAACTGAAAGGTATGATGTAGTGCTACCAATATATCACTTGTTTAATCTGACGCATCCCAGTTGTTGGCGTTTCTGTAAGGCGTACGATTAAGAGGCCTCGAAGCATAGTATTTGACTGACGTATTTTATTCCTCCTTTTTTATTGTCCCAAATGCAAGTCAACGGAACCAAAGCCCGAAATCGAGGCGATACGATCTGGGGTCGACATCGGCGCAGTGAAACGGTTTTCGAAGCTGACGGCAACCGAGCGACATTTCAACAACGTCCACAGCCTTCATATCGCCAACTCCTGCCAACGACGCGCAATGGTAATATGCAGAATAACGAAAAGGCATTATTAGGAGCCCTCGACGCATAGTATTTGACGGATGTATTATTCTTCCACTTTTATTGTCCGAAAGGCAAGTCGACCGAACCAAATCCCAAACTCGAAGCGGCGCGATCAGGGGGGCGACACCTACGCAGTGAAACTATTCTCGAAGCCGACGGCGACCTAGCGACATTTTCACAGCGTCCGCAGCCATCCTGTCACCATCTCTTTGTCAACGACGTGTAATACCAATATGCAGAACAACCAAAAGGTATGTTGTGCTGCCTATAATACATTGCTTGTTTAATCGGAAATATTCCAGTTGTTGGTGACGAGTTCCTCTGTGTAAGGTCTCTCTGATTAACAGCATTCGACGCACAGTATTTGACTGACGTATTTACTCCTCTTCTTTTATTGTCGCAACCGAGCCAAAGCCCGAACTCGAGGCGACGCGATCTGGGAGACGACACGATCGAGTGGCAACATCTCGAAGCTGACGGCGACCGCGCGACATATCAACAACGTCCGTAGTCTTGCTCAACTCTTATCAACGACGTGCAATGTCAATATGCAGAACAACTAAAAAGTATGCTGTAATTCCACCCACAAGTCGCTTGTTTAATCCGAGGCATCCCAGGTGTTGGCGACGAGTTCATTTTGTGTATGACCTACGATTTACAGCACTCGACGCAATAGCATTTGACTGACTTATTCATTCCTCCTCTTTTCTTGTTCCAAAGGCAAGTCAACTGAACCGAAGGCGAAATGTTTTGTGGGCAACACCTCTGCTATCAAACTCTCCTCCTCGAAGCTGACAGCAACCGAGCGCCATCTCAACGACGTCAGCCTCCCTGTCACTAACTCTTGTCAACGACGTGCAATGTTAGTAAGCAGAACAAACAAAAGGTAGGCTGTGCTGCCACAAACATATCTTGTTTAGTCCAAGGAATCCTATATGTTGGTGACGAATTCGTTTTGTGCAAGGCCTACGATTAATGGCACCCGACGCAATAGTATTTGACTAATTTATTTATTCTCCTCTTTTATTGTTCCAAAAAAAAAATCAACTGAACCGAAGGCGACATGTTTTGGCGGCAGCACCTAGCGACAACTCAAAAATTTTCCCAACCTTCCTGTCACCAACTTTGTCAACGACGTGCAATACCAATATGCAGCCAAAAAGTATGCTGTGCTGCCACCAAGTTGTAAGCGACGAGTTCGTTTTGTGCAATATCCAAGATTACCAGAACTCGACGCAATGCTGATTTATCGATTCCTTTTTTATTGTCCCAAAGGTGGACAAAGCCAACTCGAGGCGACATGTTCAATGGCCATGTGCAAGACAACCAAAAGGTATGTTGTGCAGTCACGCAGTTGTTGGCGACGAGTTCGTTTGGAAGTCCTACCAGTAACAGCACTCAACGCAAATAATTTGACCGACGTATTTATTCCTTCTCCAAAAGGTTAATCCAGGCGCCTGTCGCCGTCTCCAACACAGGATTGAAATAGGCATTCAGGCCGATGCTGGACGATATCGCGTATTTCCATTGCAATGTCAAATTTTAATCGGTAGGTGGCACCCCGGCTATATATCACCGGAACCTTGTGCTGGAACACGATTAATATATTATTGTTTCTCCTCAGATATTTGGGTTCTCTATATCACCCTTAATATGGTGATTTCGAACTCTGGTCTTTGGAGGGCGGCAAATCGTCTACATCTAAGAACACTAGGGTAATCGTTGTTGCGACGTCTGGCAGGCAAGGTACCCTTCCTGTTGTTGTCAGTTACGGAAACCAGCTTGTCCATATATGGTTGCCATAACAAAGTATTTTTACCTATCGGCTTAACGCGAACCCCACGCCACAACAGCGACCCCAAACCGACCGAGAAGCACCTGGTATATTATGCTCCTATGAATAATCATTTCGTTCGTGTTTGAGTTCCTTGAGGGGAAACTCCGAAGAAACAATTTATGACCCCTTTTGTTATCCCTAAAGATAAAGCCAAGCACGTCGAATGACTTCGGACCTGATCTCGTCCAACGCGAACTCGCCGTAACTGACCTCGCTCAAAGCGACCTCTCCGGAACAGATTCCGACCAACACGACCTCGCTGAAACTGACGTTGCCTAACACAATTCGGAGAAACCGAATTTGTCGAACCCGACTTTACTCTTTTCCCGTAGGCTCCAGTATTATCAAGAATCTACACGTGGTCAGGGAGCTGGGTCGGGAACTTTTGGGTTGATTCCCGAAGCTGCAAACCCTGAAGGGCTAAAAACCGCACTCAAGGTCGGGGGGCGTCGCCACATCAACTCCCTATTTCCGTTGCGAGATGCTAATCGCCATCGATGTCAAACATCGCAATGTCGTCGCTACTATGCAATCTTGTGAGGGCGATGGGTTTGCCTTCACCACAATGGAGAAACATGAGCACTCATGCTAGAAATAATACCACAATTTCAGAACGCTTCCAAAATGATTTGAAGAGCAAGTAATATAAAACTCTATGATATTTCACAGTTCCTTTTACACTATCAGAGCCTGTTTGCCATTGTGTCTCGAGATTTGTTTAGAACCATCGCACAGGTTTCTTCGTATAAAATAGAAAAGATTACTATACCAGCTACGACCCATAGTACGAATGGTATGTTGTATAAGTGTATGACCCTATTAGGCAAAAATCTAATTTGAGAATTCACAGAACGGCCCCTGGTCAGGCTCATGTTCATGCCAAAGCAGACCTTGATGACATCTTTAAGAGCTGGGCCTCTTTGAATGATATTTTTATAGCGTATCATTCCAAGAGATTTCTTTATTTAAAAGTCAGTCGCGACTGGCGATTTAAATTTTGAAATAGTAGCTAGGAATAGTACATTATGTTGTCGATATATAAGATGGGAGAAGCCTTCAACGAAGTACTCATTTGATATACGTAGTGAATTTGACCAACTGAAAGCGTTTCAAAATGGCATCAGATGTTCTGACTATTCAAGATTTGGTTTGGTTGAATCAATCATATTTAAATTGTCAGTTTATCCTATTTTCTTCTACGACATATTCAGTCGTCATTCTGATTCTTATCCACATTGAGGTAGTAGTAAAGTCATGATTCTGAAATACCTCTTCAAACTTATGAGTATTTCAAATAATAAAAAAAATATCCACATAAGCTCACTTAGGGATTTCATTATCATTTAGGTTCCCGGTGACATACAAATGACAAACAAATGATCGACCGTTCTCGCACGGCGATTGATGAAATTGGAGGCAGAAAAAGGAAAGCAGCGATAAATCTGAAGCAACTTGGGAATGTAACAATCATATGATTGACCGTTCCAATTCAAAGCTCGGTTTATGGGATTAGCCTTGTCAAAATATTCGTTATCTCACTACAACGCTACTATTCATGTCTTGCACTTACTCATACTAGAAGTCTCATCTCAGAGTTTATCTTGTTACTTTGTGGGTGACATAAGTAGTAGTTTTCATAGTTGATAATAATATTGGCTGTATATATGACCAATATATAATAGTGCACACAATACTATAATTGGTTTCTAAGCCCAACACATACTATAATAGAATTTTCATAATTTAGAGCATTGCTCAGAGCATGTTATATAGGACTCTTAAGTTATTTTAAAGTTCTTCTGACCCTATTTGCCATTGTGTCACAAGATTCACTTAGAACTATCGCACCAGATACTTCATATAAAAAAAAGCCAACTATGACACGTGTCACCAATTGTGTGCTGCATGATGAGTAAAGATATGGCTGAGAAATCTTTAATATTCGGTTCTCGCGGGCTGGCAACTTTCTGTGTATGGCTTTGGTCATGTGTCAGTGATCTGAAACACTCCTTTCCTATCAGCCACCAGAAGGCACAACAAAGATATGGAATCTGATAACGTTTATTGTCCATAAACACCCCTCCGACATTTGCAGACCAGGAGATTAATGTTAAACATTATTTTTGCTAATCTCAGCTACCGCAGGATCTTTATTAGTCGCGAGCAGTTTTCAACCAGAGCAGAAGGGGCAATGCGGTGACAACCACTTTGCATCTTCGATGTCGATGAGACGTCATTGGACTATCGTGCAATAATGTTTTCCAAATACAAAAAAAATGAACTGTGAAATTTGCTGTGAATCATGTTTCGGTTATATACGTAATCGAGAGACTTAGCTATCTGGTACGTGTGCCTCAGTCCATCGGCCTTGGTTAGCCAGTTAGTGTTCATTGGATAGTCTGCGAAGGAACCATGCGCGAAACATTATGTCACCGTTATGTAGTTGTGAAGTGGTTGTAGCTCTCTTCCCTACTCTGGGAAAACGTATATAAATTGACCTCTATATAATTCCCTAATTTCTACTCGCACCCTATAGTATGGTAAATGCAGTCAAATTCGCATCCTTACGCGAAGAGGGGATTTTCGAACTCCTTGCTGAGAATGAAGAAAGCAATGTTACTCTCATCAATTGGAACCAAAAGCATCTTTTCTCCTACTTGACTAAATTATCAATCAATAGGAGCAAAGCAGGCACCATTGTAACAGACTCCCAGGAAACTTAATATAAAGAGCAGATATATGTTCTTGCTCTTTACTATTTTTAGATATAAAATGAATAGAAATATAAACAACCTCAATATCTCCAATTATATAACCAATTTCAAAAGACTCCATTTACAGAAATATCTTCAATAAAATTTGCAAAATATAGTAAATATGGAAATTAGTAAATTTACATATTATAATGAGCAGCAGAATTCATTCTGTTAGAATTATAAAATAACCACATACTATATAGGTATACTAGGCAACCAAGACTGCTTTACTGCACCAACCTGTATAATTAGCCAGAGATATCAGAAAGGGTATGATTATCTATACTGGATCAGTACACTATACTGGACCAGAATACTGTATCAGACCAGAACACTATACTGGACCAGAATACTATACTGAACCAGAAACACCTGTAATAAATAATATTCTATAGTTAGCCACATAGTATCTAGTTAGTAACTATAATATATATAAGAGTAAATAAACCTCAGTCTGAAAATCAAAAGCAAAAGCTAATTATATAGTATATTTAGAAGGAGAAATCTACTAATGAGTTACTGTAAAAAAGTTTGTCTATTTCTACTCTGGTCCACTTTCTGATATAAAGAATGAGCCTGAATTTAAGAGTATTAACCACCCAAGTTCATGTATAGAACTTTGTTGTCATTTGAAGAGAAATCTGCTGCTTAAGAAAAAGCTACCATTCTTGAAAAAGCCTATCACCTCACTATAAAGCCAGTCTATCTTGATGCAACTTTGTACAAATATAGCCAGTCTTTGAGGTAACTTTGTCCAAGTATCTACAATATTTTCAAGTCCACATCTTGTCACAAAGTCAGTCTACTTGATGTAACTTTATAGTAAAGCCAGTTCTTTGACATAACTCTATGCAAATGAAGCCTGTCTCTGATATAACTTTCTCAAGAAGAGAATCTGAGTTATCAAGTTATCTATGCCATCTGAGTTATCAAGCTATATATCTGTACCATCTGAGTTATCAAGTTATCTACATTGTTTAAGTTATCTGAGTTATTATTCAAGAAGTCTGCTGATTCAGGAGAATCTATACCAAATCAAGTTATCTGTCAATCTACTATATTATGCCATACCACCAAGATCATCACACCAGAAATTACATACTTTTGGAGATCATTATGCTATATAGAAATCATCTGCTACTCAAGAAAGAAACTGCTAAATTTCCAGACCATCTCACATAAGGAAGTTACTCATACTATATATACAAATCACTACTTATACTCAAGAACCCATCTCAATAAGGAAATCTGTCAGAATTGACTGCTGTACCCAGATTTAACTATTATACAGCTAAACATAAACAAGGATGTAGCCCAGTGGATGGCAGTTGGCAGGTATCGGAGAAGAGTAGGACTGGAATGGGGTCTGGGCCTAGAGTGCTGAGGTTAGGCAGTAGCTGTCACTGAAGTATTGGGTGGTCTGGTGGTATATGTTGAGGAGGAATATTATGCTCAACTTGCACTCAGGCCACCTGATAGAGGGGAGAAGCTTTGATTGTGAGAAGTGCTACAATGTGAACAGGAAGGAGATTTTGTGCAGATACCAGAACATTGGCTAGGAGAGTGTGAGATGCTTAGTGATTTCTGGATAGCAGTTGGGGAATGATTGGGTGTCATATATAGGGGAGATAGTATGAGGGGTTAGTGGGAGGATTTGTAGGATAGATTGGTTAGGTTGGGTACTGGCTGTATAAGTGGGATTAGTGGGTCACTAGTTGTTTGTTTTCAAGGAAAAAAGGTATCTGGATTTAGGAGTATAGCTGCTGAGATGGGAAGGGTTGATGGAGGATACTCTGATGGGCTGGTGGCTTGTTGGGGTCTGCAGGGTGGTCAGTGGCATTGTTTGGTAGAGAAAATCTGTAGGCAGAGTGGGAGGAGAGTTGGGGTAGTGGGTGATAAGATGATTTTCAGGTGTGAAGAGGTGGGGGGGAGGTTCCTCTATGGGGATTGGGTAGTGGGAGATAAATTATATCTATAGACTAGTATTAAATGGCAGAGTCTATATAAAAAAAAAAAAAACACCAATAAGGATATCAGGAATTATAGAACATTTTGTTGCTTTTTAACAAAGTAACTAGGGGCTCAAGCCAAACTTCACCAATCTCCAACTTTGTAATTTGTCTCTATTGAGCTAGTATATTGTATTTGGAGGTTTAACTGGGAAGATTTTTTAAAATCTATATGATTTTTCAGCTCATAAGAACCCACAGTCAAACTGGACATATTTGATATAATATCAATCTCTACCACTATAAGAGAACTAGTCATTACTAGTATTTGGACAGAAAGAGAAGTAATTATCTCAAACTTGCCAACTATCCAGTATCAGAAGAATCTCAACCAAAAGTCAGTACAGACAGAATCCTCAGCCAGTATTAGCAGAGTTATCATTAGATCAATCAGATCAACCAGATCAATCAGATCAATTAGATCAATCAGATCAATCAGATCAATCAGATCAATCAGATCAATCAGATTTACTAGATAATACAGATAGCCCTACTAGAAGCTTTGACAAGCTTGTACAAGAACTTGAAGACCTTATTATCTAAGTCCTTTAGAAGTTCTACCAATCTCTTCTATTGAACCACTATCAGAATTAGTAACTACAGAATTAGAAGGATCTAGAATAGCCTCTTCAAGATTACTCAGACCCACTATATTCTATCTGAGATTAGCAATATTATCTTCAGGATACTCAAGCATTCTAAGTTCTATTGATAATTTAGAAGAAAAATTGGAACCAGAACCAGAATCAGAATTAGAATTAGAATACAGTAATAATAATTTGGCCACTCCAATATCAATCTTTACAGAATACCCAGAAGAAGACCCAAGGGAATTCCTTAATAGAATTAAAGAAATTGCTGCTCTGAAGAACCTCTCTGTTGAAAGAAAAATTGCTATTTATAAGACCTAACTCTGAGAACCAGTCAAGGGAATCTTTAACTAAGTAAGAAATAATACACAATATACATTCAGATGTTGGAACAGCCATCTATGTAGTAGCAACTTGTGAAGCAGAATATGAAGCCATGACCCACTGGCTCATTGAAAAGTATATAGGAAATGAAACCTGCCACAAGGTTCAAGAATCTATCATCAGAATGAAAATCAATCTCAGAGAATTGCCCAGTGCATTCTTTATCTAAATTCAGATACAACTGAGTTCAATGCTACCAACTAAGAAATCATCAGTTCAATGATTTTCATGAATGGGATTCCCCTGAACATTGTCCAGTATGTCTACACTCTAGACATTAGAAGACCTGAAGAGCAAGTAGATATAGCTTAAGAATTTTTCAAGAAACTACCTAGAGTAATTGTGATAAGATAGATGACAAGGAGGACCTCTTGGTCAAAACTCTGCTCAGACTCCTCTAAGAATAAGGAAAATGAGAAGAAGGAAAAACAGTCAAAAATAGAAGAAAGAAAGAAATAAAATTTAAAATCTCAATTTTAAATTAGACTAATTGATTGGACAAATAGAAAAACTCACCATATATGAAAATCAGAGCTACTCACAAGACAACAGAGAATATATATATATTATGAGATTATCTTCCTATAGATAATAAGAGATATCAGTCACAAGAAAAAGAAGGTATTTCACAGTACTCAAGTCCATTACTTCTATTGTAGACAGTTCAGATACTATGCCACAGAATGTGACAATAGGAGAAGTGACCAAAGAGACTCAGAACCACAGAATTGAAAAAATAAAACCCCATATAAGAAGACAGAAGCCCACTCTATTGATGATTTTGAAAAAGAAAGCAATAGTGATAACTATAATGATCTAGACCTGTATCTAGCTAAGGTCATTACTAGAAAGACAGTCTACTAGTGCTCCGAACGAGTCAATCCGGATGGGATTCGGATGGATTCGAATCAGATTCGAATCGGCATTGTTTTGATTTCCAAATTAGACAATTAAATGTTTACATCAATAACTTGATGAATAATCATCTAAATTTGATGATCTTGGTGTCATTTGAAAGCCCTTAATAAGGCCTTTCTAATGATACAAAGAACATTATAATCGGATTACGTGTTGCCGAGATATTAAGGAAAACGTTCCATTTGACGAAATTTCCAAAATCGGCAAATCAAAGAATTTCCAAAATCGGCGATTCAGATGTTTTCCTTCATAACTCAGCAA
>RBNI01000893.1:0-26005 GCA_003990745.1 Jimgerdemannia flammicorona | reverse complement strand
CCCCCCTCCTATTCCCTCTTAATGAAAGACTACTTTGTCATCCACCATTGCCACCTGCCCACTACTCTGTTCACAGATCCCTTCTACCAGACAGTGATGTTGCCCACCCTAGAGACCCCAACCAATCTACCATCTGGCCAGCAAATCTCCCATCAACCTCTTCCATCTTAACAACTTCTCCTATATATCCATCTGTCACCTCTCCTCTAAAACAAAGAGCCAATATCCAGCCAGCTCTACTCATACAGCTAAAACCCACCCTATAGTAAGCCATTTATTGCCTATACCACCCACTAACTGAGATTTCAAATCCTCCCAGTGATCTCTCTCTCCATCTGGCCTCTTCTCTATACCTAGCCAGTTCTCTACTACTATCCAAAAGTCCCCCAATCAGCAGTGGCTTCAGAGAGAGTATATAAAGGAGGGGGGAGAGAGGATCTCTCTGTAGCACACCTTACTCCAAAGCAAACTCTAGGTCACTCCATCCATTCATCATAACTACTGCTTGGTATCTCCATATTAAGCCCATTAATCACCCTATCTCTGCTATACCAAATTCTACTCTCCTCAGAACAGCCTCTAAATAACTCCATTGTACTCTGTCATAGGCCTTCTCTTGATCTAGAAAGACCATCTGGCCATCCACCTGCTGACTCCTCAGCCTCCAAAGATATTCTGCACCCAAGCATTACTATCTCTGATCTGTCTCCCCTTGACTAAGCCTTGCTGCTCTTCACCCACTAGTACACCAATATACTACTGTATCCTCTCTGCCAGAATCTTTGATACTAGCTTTCTATCTACATTTAGCAGCATAATAGGCTGCCAATTCCACCAAACTCACCAATTGCCTTTTTCCTTATATAGAAGGGAAACTAATCCCAAGGAACTATTATCAATCTAGCTGCCCTCCTTTAGAACAAAGTTGGCCATCTCTACCAACCAGCCACTAAACTCTATCTGGAACTCCTTTCAGAATTCTCAGGGCAACCCATCTTCTCCAGGTGAAGAACCAGTCTGTGTCTTACTCAATACCTCCAATACTTCATCTAAAGACATTGGCTGGGAGAGTGTGAGGTTCTGGGGGACTTTTGGATAGCAGTAGGAGACTGGCTGGGTGTGAAGAAGAGGTCAGATGGAGAGAGAAGTCCCTGGGAGGATTTGAAATCTTCTAAATCTAATCTCTAGCCAGTTTCATCAGTCTCTTCACCACCCAAGCTGGAAAGTCCAAGTGGTAAGCAACATACCACAACTTGGGGAACTAATAGATATTCAGAATTGATACCTAGCCTACTAAGGAGATATAGTGACCTCTCTAATCTCTAAGAGCCTCCCCCCAAATGGCCACCCTCTTCTCTCATCACACACATGATAAGACAGATCTATATATAGAAAGAAAGATACCCAAGTACCACACTGCTTCTTCTGTAGGGACAATTATTCCAATGATGTCCCCTCCTACAAGCCCATTCTCCAGCACCATCATCTCATACTTATGATAGTTGAGTTTTACCCTAGAGTGTGCCTCATACCATTCTACCATCTCCTTAAGTACTGCAACATCTGCCACTGAGCCAAGACCAACTACCATGTCATCTGCAAAGACCTCCACCTTCCACACTATACTATATAATGAGAGCCCTACCACCCTCTATCAAATCCTATCTATCAAAGGTTCTAATGAAAGAATATAAAGAATAGGAGATAATGGATCTCCCTGAGGAACCTCTCTTCTCAAGGGAAACACCAGACTCCAGTGACCATTATACATCAGTGCTGCCCTACTGCCCTCCAATAGATTTAATATAGAAGTTTGAAATCATAGGGGAATACCAATTCTATACAGCACCTTGCCCAGCCACACCTGCCAAACATAGTCATAGGCTTTCTCCTGGTCTAGAAAGACCAGTCTTCCATCTAATCCACAAGTCTATACCCCTTCAATGATGCCATGAATCCAGGCTATCCCATCTCTAATAAGTCTGTCTCCAACAAAGCCCCACTGCTCCTCACCAAGCACCTGTTGAGCAACCTTCTGTAGCCTTGTAACAATCATCTTAGTCACCATCTTCCAGTCTATATTCAGAAGTATGATCAATCTCTAGTTTTTCTAGTCCTCTCTCCTCTCCTTGTCTTTGTACAGCAAGGCCACCAGTCCTAAGTCCTGCTCTCCAACCCACTCACCATTCAGAAGAATATGGTCACAGAGGGCTGCCATCTCTCCTAACACTCCAGGGACCTTTGCCATCTTCCTCCAAAAGTTTCAAGGAAATCCATCCTCTCCTGGAGCTGTCCTAAGCTTTGTTGCTGCAAGGACTCTCTGAACCTCCTCCTCTTGGACTGGTAGGATTAAGTCTCCAAGGCCCTCAACTTGCAGCATTCCCAATTCTCCAGCATATCTCCCATCACCTCTTCATCTGCACCCTCTTCTTTCTCACTCTACAGATCCCTCTACCTCTCCTTCAGTACCCCCAAGATCTGTTGCATACTATACACCATTTTCCCCTCTGCATCAAGGATCCTATCTTATTGATATCACACTCTCCTAGTCTAGAGGAGCCTTGACAGGTACCTAGTAGGTCTTTCCCCCTCCTCAAGCCTCTGCCACCTCAGTCTGACTACCATTCCTCTCATATATATCTCCTCCTCCTCTCTCAGTATCTGTTGTAGCTCCACCACCTCCAATTTTACTTGCTACAACCTCTAATCCTCCACCTCTTTAGAAGATAACAAATCTGCCCATTCAATCTGTAATCTAATTAACCAATTTGAAGCACACCTTACTCTTTTCTGTCTCTGCCTCCCAGCATCCCTATCAACCCCTTCTCAGTAAACCCTCACAGCTTCTTTCAACTTCATCCAATAGACACCCACAGACAAACTCTCAAGTATCCAGCTAGCAATCTTCACTTGGATGTCCTCTACCCATGGGTTCCACAATACTTTCTCAGCCAGCAGGGAGGAGTTAAGGTGCCAATGTCCAGATCTATCCCCACTCTCCCCAAACTTCCTCTGCCCTAATAACACCCAGTGATCAGACTATGGGTACCACTCTAATTCCAAAGTCTTCCAAACATCTATGCCCCAGCATTCAGCTGTCAGAATTCAGTCAATCCTCATACCCAGTCTATTCATCCAGTATGTGTAGACCCTCTTTTCCCCCCACCATATTCTGCCTATATCCCCTAAGAAGCTAAGGTTCTCCACCTCCTCCCATATATTCAAACCACTACTCCTCCCACCCACACTCCTCTCTCCATCAGTTCTATCCACCTGAAGATCCAGAACCATATTAAAGTCACCTCCTAGAATATCTACTCCTTTCTCCAAGAGAATGCTCTCTTCCAAAAGATCCTTAATCTATATAATCCACTCACCCCTAGCTATAGGGCAGTAGTAAGAGCCAACTCTCACTGGCTCTCACCCAGGTTGATGCCATTCTCTCCAGACCAAACAGTTGCCCCAGTATCTAATTCCACCCAAATCTCCTCTATCTCTCCTCACCAGAATCACCACTTTGCCAATCTAAGCAGTAGCTCCTCCCTATTCTCTAGTCCACTCCACCTGATCCTTCTCATCCTCACACTGTACATTCTGCAGTAGAAAGAGATCAGCCTCCAATCTCTTAAGTCAAGTAAAAATATTCTTATACTACCCAGATCTCCTTAACCCATTCACATTCAGAGAGAAAATGTTAGCTATATTATTCATAAGGAATAATGTTAATTATCAGTCTCATTCTCTATAAGTCTGCATCCAACCTCTCCTGTGCCAAGTCCAAGTTATGTTCAGCAGCCAGTTCCTCCTCTTCAGCCACCTTTGCCTTCAGTCTGATTAGAAGCTCAGCCATCTCCCTATCCTCTTTTTCCTCAAATTCCTCACAATACTCTAGACATGCCTCCTGCTAGAGTTACAAACCATGATGCTCTGCCCAACAGTAGACAGTCCTCTCACCAGCAACAACTGCCAGCTCAGCCTCTCTCTCCTTATCAACCTCATATCCCTCCACCTTCAGTACCTCCACCACTCCATCTCTATACAGAATCCATACTCAATACTCCTCACTCATCACTCTCAGGTCCACTTTCCCCAACTCCTCAGCTGTGAAGTTATTCATCATCTGGCTCATCCACAGCAGGTTCTCCACCTCCTTCCCTCCTGGTCTCTGTAGTCTTCTCACATCTAGCATTGTGGTATCTGCCCCTACACTAGTAGTCTCATCCCACTCCTCTTCCAGAACATCTACCAGCTCATTCTCACCAACTGCTACCATCTGTCCTCCTTTCACTATGTCAGAAACTCCAAAGTATACTCACTGAGTACTCTGCATTAGCTCATCCTCCACTGCCTGACCCCTTACAGTCACCTGATCTCTCACAATGGGATCTCACCTGACTAGAGGGAGAGTGTCTTCCAAGACTAGTTCTCAGACTTTGAATGTACCATTAGTAAATGAGTCCTTGTCTGGCATCTTCCTGACCCCATCTAGGTCCTCCTCTGTATCTCCTCCTCTCTTACTAGCCCAGATACTCACCTCTATACCCCCAGACTTCTCAGTATCCCCTGCATTCTTCTTTGCCCCTCCTGCCATACTTGCCAGTAGCTATCTCTGTTTCTTGCACTCTTGAGCTCTCTTCCACTGCCTCTTGTCAGTGCAAATATGTTTCCCATCAACAATATCCAAATACATCTCTATATATAACTTTCAGGTCTTCGCCCTCCACTTTACTGCTCTACTTATCTCCTTCAGAGCCTCCAACAAGTCCTCCTCCTCCTGTTCACTCCCTTTCACCCTCAACACCTTACAGATGAAAGCCCCCCACATCATCACTGAAGGCCAGTCACTCATCTTCCCTATGGTCTCTCTCTCAGCCTGTCTAATTCTGACATCTATATCTCCTGTCCTGAAAGTAGTCCCCTCCCACATCTGGAAACCAATATTGACCACATTGCTATACTCTGCCATCACCTCCTCCACCCTTCTCCTAGTCTTGACCTTCATCACCATAGGTATCCCCTTCACCAGTAGCTGGACCACCCTGGGGTTCCACCTCAAACAATATATCATAGGGACCACTACCTCACTAATAGCCACTCCAGATTTCAATGCTTCCTCCAGCAGGTCTGCCTCCTCAAAACTCACTTCAACTCTCTCCAATCCCTTTAGGAACTTTACTGAGGCAGCTTCAGCCACCTGCTTTGAGATAATCTCCAGAACCATCTTTACTATTACCACTAAGCCCCAGAAGCACAAGGTTGCCATGAACTCTGAGATCGACTTCTTGAGTAATAGTGCTACTGCCAGCCCCATTACACCATTGGCCAGGTCCCCCTTCTGCTCTGGGCTCATCTGCCCAGCCCTCCCATCAATAGTCACATCTGGATTTTTTTCCAGATTCCCAGTTATGCTACTATCAGCAGTCCCACTTCTACTTCTAGCAGCTACTCTACCAGCCCTTTCTTCCAACAGCCGAGGTCCAGCATCTCTAACTTCTCCTTTTTTCTGCTTCTCCTTCCCTCCTGCCTGTCTATCACAAGCTCTTACTGGCCAACCTCCAGCCTTCAGCATACCTGCAAAGCTCCTCCCCATCTGCCCTCCAGCCTCTGCTTCAACTGCCCAAGCTTTCCTGCCCACTTGGACCACAGAAAGACTCCATCTCAAGCCCATACCCTCTCCCTACATATTGCCAGTTAAAGGCCCCAGGTCCACTTGACCTAGTATACATGTCTGCTTGCTTGTTGGTTGCTATAACCCTAGTAACTTTCTCCAATAAATGGTTTAAAAGTATATTTCAAAGTTTATGTTATATGAGTAGTAGTAGAGAAAGATGCTATCACTACCTCTCCTATCTTAGGTAATGCTAATTGTTCACCATATTGTTATTATTCTCTCAAAGTACCACATTCTCAGTATGCTCTCCTCCATCCTGTCAGAGAGCCTGCCATTGTCCTGAGATCTCTCCCAATATATTGGTAATCTCTGAGACCTCTACACCATTATCATACAATACTGAGGCCCAGCTGTATCATACCCCTCTGGTCTTCAAAATGCTAGACAGATATATAGTTGACCTCTCTCCTTCCTCCAACTGCCTAGCCTGCAATCTGACTAGTAGGCCATCTACTGCCCTGTCCTCAGCTACCCTCAAATCTGCCTACAACTCTGCCACCTCTACTGCTAACTGGTGGTGTACCTCTCCAGAGAAGTTCCCCCCTTCTATTAGCTTCAATTGCCATCACAGCTCCTTCTCTAACCTCCTTCCTTATTCTTCTACTCCTTCCCAGCCACCTCTCCAACATCATGCCAGTAAGCATCTACCAAATGTTTGAATTTACCCCACTATTCTACTATCAACTGCCCATCATTCTGCCATCATACTACCTCCTGTCTCACAATAGCCACAAATTGTTCCCTCTCCTTCTTCCTTCTGAGTAAAGCCATATTGAGACACCAGTACCCTCCACCACTGCCTGCTGTTTGGAATCTACCATACATCTCTACTCTCCAATGATCTGATCAAGGGCACTAATATACTACTTCAACATCCAGCACATTATCCCAATACTCAGCTACTAGCACTCAATCAATTCCTGTCCCAACCAATCCTTTACCAACTAGATGTCACCAAGTGAAAGATCCTGACTTATCCTCCTGATGCTGATGGACACCATCCACCAGTCCTATGTTATGCTCTATCTAAAGTCACTGAGATAGTCCAGAGGACACTATAACTCCTGTCCCACCATCAGATCTATCCAGTATCTGATCATGCACCATATTGAAGTCTCTCTCTAGAATGTCCAATACAACTACCTCCTGATCTTCCCAAGCCTGCCAGCCCTTAACCCATTGCTTTCACTCTTGGCTAACTACAGGGAGGTAAACTGAGCCTACTGCCAAACCATTGCCTGCTCCTTCTTTTAGTCTTCCTCATACCAATCTGTTACCATAGACCTCTACCTCCACCAGCTCACCTTTGCCTACACTGACCAAGATACCCACCTGCTTGTTCCAACCTGCTCCACCATACCATTCTCTACTCCATACCTTATAGTCTTACTCCCTATAAGCCTGAACATCCTGAAAAAAAACAATATCATATCTTCTGACTTTAAGCCATCAAAATAGCCACCATCTCTTAATACTATTATGCAATCTATTGATATTGATTGATAAGATGTGTAAACTGTTCATCATCATCAAAGAAATTGTTTAAAGCTCAACCCTTCCTCTAATGATCTCTTGCTGATCCTTACAAATTGCCCTCCAGATATGATCACTATTCACACTACTGCAGAAAAGATCTACTCTTTCTGCTGCTACCTTCCTGATGTCTGCCTTCCTGCTCTCATCAACATCATATCCCTCATTATCTAGAAGAGCTACTACCATCACCATCACCAGCTTAAGCCCCTATATTACAATATTGAGAAATCCTTTCCATACCTCTTGAGATTTATGAAATACATCCACTTTCTTGATGTCCTCCTCTACAAGTTTCTCAAGTATTACCTGATACCAGTTCTCTACCATCATTGCCAGGGGCCCAGGAGTTGATGGTCTAGGGGTTCTGCTCAACTCTTGCAGCTGCTCTCTGTCTGCCAACACATCTGAGGCCACATCCACTAGTTCATCCTCCTCTGCAACCTTCTTCAAATATACTACCTCCCCAGCTTCAGAGCACTCCCAATGAACATTTGCCACTCCAGCCATATGGGTGTCCTCCATTTAGTCTCTGGCACTACTTCAATATCATTCTCAAAGCTCTCTTCTCTCACCTCCTCCTCATCTGCCCACTTTCCTCTTGCCAGTGCATATGTTGAGCTCTCCATACCACTCAGCTGAGAGAAGGATACCTCTACTACTTCCACTCCTTCCATCTGATTCTTAGCCACCTCTACTCTTACCTTCTCTTCCACTGCTGCCCTCTGAAGGACCACCTGCAGATGCTCTCAATTCCCTTTCCTCTATCTCTTCCACTTGCCATCTGCTTGAATCCAGACCCAATCCTTGGCAAACTCTTCTTACTTCCTCTTTCACAGCTCCTTAGCAGCCTCTCTCTCCTCCAGAGTGATTGCCAGCTCCTCCTTCTCCTATTCTGCTCCTTTCCTTCTCCATACCTTACAATATAGTGCAGAATCTTCAGTTATATAGAACTGATAGAGGGAGGAGTGCTGGCAGAAGGAGTGGTAGCCTGGATATATGGGAGGAGGTGGAGAACCTTAGCTTCTTAGGAGATATGGGCAGAATACAGAAGGGAGAAAAGAGGATTTACATACATTAGATGAATGGCCTTGGTATAAGGATTGACTAGATACTGACAGCTGAATGCTGGGGCCTAGATGTCTGGAGGACACTGGAGGTATAGTGGTGCCCATGGTCAGACCACTGGGGACTGTTAAGGCAGGGGTAATTTGGGGGGAGTGGAGATGAATCTGGACATTAGCACCTTAACTTCTCTCTACTAGCTAAGAAGATATTGTGGAATCTTTGGGCAGAGGACATTCAGGTGAAGATCATAAGCTGGGTACAGGAGGGCTTGCAAGTGGATGTCTAGTGGATGAAGTTGAAAGAGGCTATAAGGGTTTACTGGGAAAAAGTTGGTAGGGATACTAGGAGATAAAGAAGGAAAAGAGTGAGGTATACTTTCAATAAGTTGGTTAGATTGCAGATAGAATGGACTGATTTTATAAACTTTAGTGATGTGGATAATTGGAGGTTAGTGAGAGCAAGACTAGAAGTAATGGAGTTGTAACAGGTACTAAAAGAGGAAGAGGAGATACATGTGAAAGGAATGGTAGTTAGGTTGAGATAACAGGGGCTTGAGGAGGGAAAAAGACTAACTAGGTACTTGTCAAGGCTCCTCTAGGTAAGAAGGGTGCAATATTGATGGGATGGAGTCCTTGATGCTGAGGAAGAAATAGTACATAGTATGCAACAGATCTTGGGATTGCTAAAGGAGCAGTGGAGGGGTCTGTAGAGTGAGGTGAAAGGGGGTGCTGATGCAGAGGCAATTGGAGATACTCTGGTAAACTAGAAGCTACTGTAAGTAGAGGGCCTGGGGGATTTGATCCTTCCAGTCTAAGAAGAGGAGATCTAGAAAGTCCTTGTAGCAACTAAGCTTAGTATGGTACCAAGAGAGGATGGACTACCTTAGGACTTTTGAAAGAAGATGGTGGGGATCTCTGAGATATTAGGTGAGATGGCAGCCTTCTGTGATTTTATTTTTCTGAGGAGTCAGTGGGTGAGAGAACAGGACCTATGGCTGGTGGCCCTGTTATATAAGGACAAGGAGAGGAGGGAGAATTGGAAGAACTAAAGACCAATCATACTTCTAGATATGGATAGGAAAATAGTGACTAAGGTGATTGTAGCAAGATTACAGAGAGTCAAAACACACTCACTCTTGTATCATTTGGGTTACACAACCTTTAGAAAGCACTTCTGACATCATTTTTGGAGAAAAGAGACTAGCAACATAGCAACTGACAGACAACCTAAGGTGTATACTGGGCAGGGTAGCTCAAGTGCATTTGACTGGCAGCATGTAGAGAGGGGCCCTGGCCTGGGGGGAAATATGAGGGGTCTGCTGGCAGGAGGATACAGAAGAAGAGAAAGCAGTGATAAAAGATAGGAGTCAGAGAGGACAAGCTTTGTTGAGATGGTGAAGGAGAGAAAGCAGGTATCTGGGCTAGAGAGCTGGCTGAGAAAAGGCAAGAAGTTAGAGAAGGTGGCAGTATAGAGAGGAGTAGTCCTTGGTGGCAAGGGCAGTGGTGCTAGAGGTATAGTGGCTGGGAGGAATATGATAGCTGATGGCAATAAGACTACCAATCTGGAAAAAAAATTCAGATGTGACTGCTGATGACAGGGCTAAGAGGATGGGGCTTGGACAGCAGAGGGATTTGGCAGATGGTGTGATGGGCTTGGTAGTAGCCCCATTATTCAAGAAGTTGATTTCAGAGTTCACAGTTACCCTGTACTTCTGGGGCCTAGCAGTGATGGCAAAAATAGTACTGGGGCTGATCACTAAGCAGGTGGCTGGGGCAGTGTTGGTGAAGTTTCTGAAGAGTTTGGAGGGAGTAGAGGTGGGCTTTGAGGAGGCTGGGCCTCTGAAGGAGGTGCTGAAGATAAGACTGACTGTTGGGGAGGTGTGTGTTCTGATGGTCCATTGTCTGAGATGGGACCCCAGGGTGGTGCAACTGCTGGTGAAAAGAGTGCTCACAGTGACAGCAGCAGAGATGAGGAGAGTCAAAGAGATTATGGCTGAGTATGGAGAGGTGGTGGATGTTGGATTCTTCATCTGGGAAGGGACCTCATTCTGGACTGGGGATGTTGATGTCAGGATTTGGTTGGCAGAGAAGGAAGCTTCTGGGAAGGCAAGGAACTGGTCTTCAGTGATGTGCTGGGGGGCGATCTTGTGCAAGATAATGAGGGTGAAGGGAAGTGAGGAGGAAGATGTAATAGAACGAACGAACGAGCGAACAGATGGGACGCGACGAGCGATCACGAACGATCACGTGACCCGGCGAGCGATGACGTCATCGTACGATCGAGCGCGACATATGAATAACGAATGACGAACGATGCAAACGAACGACGCGAAAAACGATATTTAGCTTATCCCTGACAATCGGTGCCACAGCAACAGTTGCCACAGCTGCTGATCATTGCCTAGTAATTAAGGTCCTGATCACAAAGTGTTTTTTGCCAGAAAACCACCTGACAAAGGTCGCAATCACAAACCTCATTATAGTTACCAAATTAGTCACTCATACTTAGTCAGAAATCGCAGACCAACTTGTATAAATACCCCCAAGTTTCCATCCGAAATAAAGCAGTTTTAGTTCAGTCCTTGATACAAGAATCAAGTCCCCCCCACACACACACATTCCCCTGAGTCTTAGTAATGACATCTAAGTGACTCTAGTATTTCTGACTAAACTCCAGAAGTCTAGCTAACTTCTGCCAGAACTGAGACTGGTATATAAATCCCCAAAGACTTAAGTAAACCCATTGAACCTGAATTCCAAGGCGAATTCAGTCTGTGTACAGCAAGGAACAAGACCCTCAAAATAGGGCACAAGAGAAAGACCTTTGAAAGATAAGGCACTGCCACTACAACTACTTACAAGCAAGCACTTCCTCAAACTGAAGACTTCTTGGCACACATTGTGTACTAAGTCCCTAAGTAATAGTCCACTTCTCTAATTATCCAAAGGATAAGAGAGGGGTAGAAGTGAGAGTTATTACAGAAGAGGACTTATTAGAGATACTGAAAGAGCTGAGTGGTATAGTGGAGCAGTGGGCAAAGACTTGGAGGGCATTTGTGGAGTTGACGCATTTGGAGGTAGTGGATGGGAAGCAGATTCAAGTGGACAAGAGGTAGTGGGAGAGGGCCCAGAGATGTAAGAGATAGAAGGAGCTGCTGGCTAAACTGGAGAGTAGACTACAGAAGGATTCAGGTAGAATTGAGGAAGCAGGAGATATCAAAGCAAGCATCTGGGCTGGTAAGAGTAAAGAAGTTGGGGGGAAAGAGAAGAGAGAGGACAGAGAGGTGACTGGAAATGATCCATATATAGATAGTATGTTTGAGGTCTGAGAGAAGAACTGGGAGGGCTCACCTACTCCTACCTCTCTTATCAGGTGAGGTCTGGCTTCTCAAAGCAGAGTGGTAGAGGATGTGCCAATACAGGGGGCCCAGCAAGTATAATTTGGAGTTCTGGAGGTAGTGAAGGGGGGCCAGGTGGTGGTATTTGGAGAGGAGGAACTGGTGGATGTCCTGGAGGTATGGAATGAGTCTGTAAGTATAAGAGCTAACACTATAATACTGGATAGCAGGAGGCCAGTGACTCCAGAGAGGAAAGAGGTGGGGAACCTACTTTGAATATGCAGGGTGATGAATAACTTGACAGCTGAAGAGTTGGGGGAGGTGGACCTTAGAGTAATGAGCAATGAGCATTAGGCACAGATCCTGCAAGAGGATGATGTAGTGGTGGCATTGAAGGCAGAAATCCTTACAGTATACCTGAAGAAGAAAGAGTATGAGATAGATAAGGAGAGGGAGGCAGAGCTGGCAGATATTGCTAGTGAGAGAGCTGACTACTGCTAGACTAAGTATCATGGATTGCAGCTCTGGCAGAAGGCCTGCCTAGAGTACTGAGAAGAGTTTGAAGAGAAGGTAGATAGGGAGATAAATGAGCTGTTGGCTGGATTGGAGGCTAAAAGGGCTAAAGAAGAAGAGGGGTTTGTGAAACACAATCTGGACTTGATGCAGGAAGCAAGGAGTATAAAGTAATAGAGGATGGACTTGATAATATATAGTATTTCCTTATGAATAGTATAACCAATATTTTTTCTTTGAATGTGAATGAGTTATGGGGCTCTTCTTAACATAGAAACATTTTTTCTTAGCTGAAGAGATTGGAGGCCAATCTCTTTCTTTTACAGAATGTCAGGTGTGAGGATGATTTGGATAGGCTGAAATAGTACTTACAAACAAATTAAATGAAATTAAGTTGAATCAAATGGGAGGTCTGAAAAGTTGAATTGAATTGGGATTTTTTTAAGTTGAATAGAAGTCAAATCAAATGGAAGTTGAATTGAATAGAGCTTTGATTCAATTAGGGTTGAATCAAATAGAGCCTTGATTCAATTAGGGTCGAATTGAATAGAGTCTTGATTCAATTAGGGTTAAATCAAATGGAGCCTCAATTCAATTAGGGTCAAATCAAATGAAGGCTTTATTCAAATGATAATATCATAAAATTTTATTGATTATAACACAGGCTAGGCTATCAATGATACAGGCTATCAATGATTCCTATTATATCTAGCTACTGCTGCCTGATGAGTGTTATTGTATACTCTTTTTTGGAGAGATAGATTCAGAGTCAAAGAGTTGATCTTCTGACAGATTTGAGGTATCATACTATATTTCTTTCCATATTGCCTACAATTTTAGCAACTGATATATGGATGACCTCTTTTTGGAACCAGAACCTTCTCATCACTTGAAATTACAATGTCTAGAGTATTATTGTCAGAAATTTCAAATATGTTATTGATCTCCACTTCAATGTCTGAATCCGAAATCTCAATGGCAGTAGCATTAGTGAGTATATTGTCCACCACTTCAATGTCTGAGTCCAAAATGTCAATAGCAGCAGTGTTGGGGGCAGCAGCTTTAGGAGCTATAGCAGTAGCAGTATTGGGGGCTATGGCAGTAGCAATATTGGGAGCTATGGCAGTATTGGGGACTATGGCAGCATTGGGGCTTTGGCAGTGGCAGTGATGACAGCAGCAGTATTTGGGGTAGCAGTAGTAGTAGTAGTGGGTTCAGCCTTGAATGCTTCATCTATGTCTAGATTGATAGCAGTGGCAGTGGGTTTAGCCTCAAATACTTCATCTATATTTAGATTGAATTCTTGAATTGCCTTAGTAATCTTTATTCTTATTTTCTTATATTTAACTCTAGACTTGTTTTTTTTATTGAGCTAGCTGGAGACTTTATGGATTCTCTGATTCATTTTCTGCAATTCTCTGGTAAGATCTTTAATAAGTATATAAAGATTGATATAGAGAGAGGAAGAGGACATTTTTTTTTTTTTTTTTATAGAAATTTTTACTTATTTATATATTTTAGATTGGAGTACTCACTATATCTTAAGCTTTTGAAGTGCCCACTTTTACAAAGCATCTGCACTTTTGAAGTGCCTATATCTACTATATCTTAAGCTTTTAAATTGCCTGCTTTTGAAGTACTTACCATATCTTAAGCTTTCTGTTTCCAATACAACTCTCATCATGATTCTCATGACCCATGACTACATCTATGATACCCTGATGACATCTGCCCTGATTTCAAAGTATCCACCCTGACAATATCTGTCCCACTTTCAAAGTGCCTACTATATCTTAAGCTTTCAAAGCACTTGCTTTTAAAGCACCCACCATATCTTAAGCTTTCAAATACCTGCTTTCAAAGTATCATATTAGAGGGATTTTATGATAAGTATTTCAATTTAAATATATAAAAATAGTTACATTTCAAGATTTTGGAGTTTACTAGCACTAGGCTGATTATTATATCTTTAAACACATATATTCCCAATTTTTTTCCAGTTTTAAAGCACCTCTTTTAAGTGATACAAGATCCCTACTATTAGAAAAGATTCTCTCAATTGGAGCACTTATTGCTAGGATGGCTAAATAGTCTCATGCCATTTTCACTAGATTTGGGAAATCTCCAATATAGCCCTAATGTTTTTGAATATATTTTGATTCAAATTAAATATGATTTAATTTAAATATGATTTAAATTAAAGTCTCAACTTACTTGCCACTAAGATAATATATCAATTCTTATCAGATATTCAACAATCTCACTTTTCAAATAAATATCTACCTCATGCTCAGGGTTTGCTGTCAGTTTTTGTCTTTTGTTGAATATATATTATTGTAATATAGCATTAATATTATTGATTTCAGTATCTACAATATTAAACCATTCTTAATAAACTGATCTAGGGAGAGAGGCATAGGTTTCATCATAAGTTATATAAATAGCTCTCTTGGCAGCCTCAACCCATTCAGACTCTCATTTGTAAGATGTATAATATGATAGTTTAAGTCTGGGGTCAAGTACTGATATATTTGAAGAAAAATAAATTGAAAATGTAAAAATTTGAAATGTAAAATTCATATAGTTCTCAAGTTTCAAAATTTTACTTACCAGTACTAATATAATAAGTTGGAATATCTGTTATTGAATAATATATTTTCAACTTATCAATAGCTGCTATTAGTGCTAGATGAATAGTATTCAATTGCTCATCTATAGTTTTTCAAATCTTCTCATCATGTTCTTCTAACATATCTAGTAAGAAATTATAAATTGGAATAGTAGAATAGATTGTTGGATATTTTTCTTGAGCAGTAAGATCTGTTGCTATTTTGAAGCTCTTTAGAATTTTCACAGTATCTTTCAATATTTCTCAAGTATAGCTCCCAATAGTATATTTTCTTAAGTCTTTGTCTGCAATAATAATTGCAGTTAAAGGCTATATATTATAGAAAATAAATTTATTAGATTATTTAAATTGAATTTTAAATTGAATTTTAAATTGAATATAAAAATACATAAAAGACTTATATCTGAAAATTCTAAGGTCTACTCAATCATAGAATATATTAAATTCTATTAAGTTTTGACATCTAAAATAAGTTCTTTCAGTTTGAGTCCAAATATTTTGCACTTCTTAATAAATTCCTCTTGAAGTAGTAAAGACAATTGAATCTTCATAATGATCATTTAAAGTTTTGAAATTTCTCCACCCTCAGTTATATCAATAGTATCTTGATCAGCCTTCAGATAGGTTAAAAAATCCTTAACAGTCAGATTAATAATATGAGCCATATATTGTATATAATGTATTGATGGATGGTTTAGGCCAATATAACTGAACTCCTCATAAATTGTTTAAAATAAAACATTATTGTTAGTTGTATTATCTATTGTTATAGCCAATACCTAGAGTAAATAATTCAAAATGTAAGATAATTTTTAAATATCAAACAATAGTCTGAAAGTATGAAAATACTCTTTTTGAAAAATATATACCTTTGTCTATATGCCAAAGTCTTTAATATACTTCAAGAAGACATCAGCAAGATTTTCACCTGAGTGAGATCCTGATAGCTCAATAAAATCAATTAATATAGAATTTTTTATTTATTTATTTATTTATTTTTTATTATAAAATGAGTAGATAATAGTGGAAGAGTTTAGAGTGAGATATGATACTGTTACAGTGGATAAGAAGGTTGGTAGTAAAAGATCAAGCAGAAAACAGTGGAAATCTTATATGAATTATTATGACAGAACAGAGGAAATAGAATAAAGTGTTTTCCAAAGCAAGGTGCAATAGATCTGCAATCTGCTCTCAGCACTACAGTATGCAGTGGTCTTTATTCAAAATTGAGAACAAAGTTCGGGTAAATAAAGACACAGATCTAACCCCAGAATTCCAGAAGTAGAATGATGCATAAGTACTCGAGCCTTGCCCTGATCTAAACAAAAGTCTGAATCAGGCTTTATCAATCTATACATGTGATGGACCATTAAAAACCCAATATAGAAACAATCAGAAAAAGGTACCGATCACATGATCTAATGTTACACATACAACAAACAATGACAAAAATGGAACTAGACCAATAATAGTCACATGTCATCACATGATTGTCACTTATAGGTTTAAAACCCTAAAAATCATCAGTACCTGAAGGTGCAGGCATTAGGCCTAGAGCCTCATGACTGGAGCGGAGTAGAGCCTCGGCACCGGAGCAAGTAAAGCAAGTGGAGATAGACAGGCATCATGGAGCATAGGTATGCCAGTGTCAGGCCTAGAACCTCATACCGGAGGTTGTCTGACAATTTTTCGTGTTTTTAAACATCACACAGCATGTATGGGTGGTGCAGCCTTCAAGGAGGACTTAGAGCAAAGCTGGTATTTGAGATGGCATTAAGAATGGTAAAACCATTCTTCCAGGTAATGATTGGTCATTGGGCAGTCACAGGGAAATCAAAACGAAGCAAAGTGGTATGTAGAGTCTTGTCGGGCTATTGATGTAGCCATCAGGCTATGTCATATTGGATGACAAGCAATGGAGGAGGGAAAGCAAAGTGGGGGATGGGGGGGTGGGAAACAAGGAGAGGGGTGAGAAGTGAAGTTCAGATCTCAAGCCAATCAACCAAACTCAACTGAGTAGTTACAACATCAACAGGGTATCCTTTCCTGTGAACCAGGAATTCAGCCAGAGACTGACACTCATCAAGCCAATTACAGCGAGAAGAGCAGAGAAGCGATAGGCAGCGGGCCTCATTTACAATGTATAGACAGAGTGTCTTCCTAGGATGATTGCTCAACTAGTTGACAAACTGAGTACTATGCAGAAACTTGGCAAAACAGTCTGTGCAGAACAGTGTGACCCAGATTTCCAGGTCCAAGTAATGGCACGGTCTGGCAGACAAGACTTTCCATTTGATGCAATGGTGCGGGGGATAAATGGCACTAAAGATTGCGACCAAGTCTATGATCGCAGGTGTAAAGACAATAAGATTGTCAATATACTGGCAGAACTTTAGCCCAGCTTCAATGGCTTGGCTAAGCAAATGGTCAGGTGCTTGCAAGATATGCAACTCATGAGCAAAGTCAATGAGATTGGCGAGGTCTAGGGCACAATTTGTCCCCATAGCAACACCAGACACAGAGCAGAAGGAACCAATGGCAGATGTGAATATTGTATGAGTCATGATAATGTAGACAAGACCAAGAATGGCTTCAAGCAGTAAAGAGCCTGGGGAGAAGGCCATGGTTGACAGAAAGGTGAGGCAGTTGATGCACTCATCTAATGTGATCCTGGTGTAGAATGTGGCAAAATCCCCAGTAGCAATGTAGGAACAAGCTGACACATCTAGGTAATCTGATTGAACTAATTATAAAAGTTCTAATGTATCATGTAGAGGTGAATAATATGAATAACCCACATTAAGGTGCAGATGGGCCGACTACAGGTGGAGAAAGCGAGATAGGAAATGTGAAATCTCAGTCATGGGAGAGTTAAAAGTACTAATGATAGAGTGCCATGCCACTCATACCCCTTTGTGTACCTTGGGCAGTGCATAAAATGTGGGTAACTTGCAATCGTTGGGCTCCATGAGGTGTTCCCAAATTGGCATACAAGTAGAGTCACTGATGCAGAACTCAAGAAGACCAAGTAGGTCTAGCCTCACTGATTCCTTAACTTCATCAATCATTGAGAAATCATTCATATATGCAGGATTGTGAAGGAGGGACCGAAGACCATCAAGATATAGAGCACACGGAATTATAGCAAACTCCAGATTTTTGTTGGTAAGATAGACTGTAAAGTCAGCATGAGTATGGATGTCCTTGAGAAGGCATCAGAACTTCTTCGGTACAAGTGTGCTGGACACATTTGTCATGGATCGGATGGCTTGATTTAGAGTGGCACTCATATAGAGCATAATTTGCATATTTTCCATACAATGTGGCGGTTGCCATTTTGATGGCACCCAGGTAGTGATCTCTGGGATGTCATCAGGATTACCTATAGAGGTCCAGAAGGTGGCAAGGTCGAGATGCTGTTGGAATGATGATAACGATATCAGGTCAATAGTACTGTTCATTGATGCCAACCCAGGGAGAACAAACTTAGGGCCAAAGTTCAGTATATATGTAAGCTCAGGGGTTAGCCAAGGCAGAGGTATATCAGTAACAAAGCCCTCCTTGATAAACATCCAAAACTGAGGGATGAAAAACTGACTTAATCAGGAACTGGGAAGAGAAGACATAAAGGCAAAATCCTCAATAGGTGTCAAGACTGCTACCCTATATAGAATGGAGACATCTAGGCCAAACCATACTGCCAGGAAGTCATATAAGACTTCCGAGCTAGGGACCTCTAGTTTTTTGACACTAGAGGACAGACATTGCTGGTATTATGCTAGACAATATGATATTTGGTAGTAGTATACTTGTTGCACTGCAGCACAAATACTCTAATGGCACTCTTAGATGAGCAACTTGAAGTCGATGAGTGGCTAGTCCTAGTGGAAGCAGAAGAAATAGATAGAGAAGGCAAAGCCTTATATATATGCTTGACCCCTTTTATAGAACCCACTGTCTCAGTAGGGGCAAGGAGGTAAGGACCATGGTGGGCCTTTGTAGGCACACCGAGGCATTCAGAACAGCTATGGCAGTTCAGTATGGCAGAGGCCGAAGTTGTGCTCACCACCTTTGCCTTTTCCACAGCCCCTGCAGGTATAGCAGTAGAGGGTAGAGGGGTGGGGACACTCTTTTTTGGTTGGGTGGAACCAGTGGCAGCAGATGCAAATGTATGTTTAACACCTGGAGTAACAATCTCAGGGCAATTCTTAAGCTCCTCAGCCATGGCTTTGCGGGTGGCAGTGGAAATCCCATCTTGTAGGAAGGAGGACATAGGGACAGTTGAGTGGACAGCAGCAGCAGCAGTTTTGGCAGTAGCGGCAGTAGCAAGACAGCGAGACTGACACATGACAATATCAAAATCTTGAAGGAGGAATAAGGTAGTCCTTGCTTGCTCAGAGGCAGTAACTGTGTAAATATTCTTATACAGTCCCTGGGTGATGTCTTTGGGAATCCCAAAGAATTCCAAAGCATCAGACGAAACACCTATGGCTTTGTCAATTTTAGCACACTGGTCCTTAGCATGCTGGGTGACAGCGACATTATCGTTTATGGCAGCCTCAACCATGGCCATGGCATGGCACTTGGCTTCTGCAGAAGCAGTAGCCAGGGTGGCACTATGCTGCTCCTCAGATAGGAGGGCGATTGTAGCAGCAACCTTCTTGAAAGGGGTGAACTTCCAATCAGCAACCTGGGCCCGTAAAAAGTTGGCACAGCGTTCCTTCATAGCAGTAACCTCAAGGGCAGAAAGCACTCCGGTGTAAGCAGTACAGAAGAAGGAGGGGACCTCGGTAGACATGGCAGTAACATAGGCAGCCAAGTTGTTAAACTCTGCCAAATCGGCAAAGGAAACAGAGGGGACAGCAGTATCACCATCTACATTCATACTATCTGTCATATTGTGTATTATAAAATGAGTAGATAATAGCAAAAGAGTTTAGAGTAAGATGTGATACTATTACAGCAGATAAGAAGGTCAGCAGTAAAAGGTCAAGTAGAAAACAGTGGAAATCTTATGTGAATTGTCACGACAGAACAAAAGAAACAGAATAAAGTGTTTTCCAAAGCAAGGTATAATAGATCTGTAACCCATCTTCAGCACCACAGTACACAGTGGTCTTTATTCAAAATTGAGAACAAAGTTTGGGTAAACAAAGATATAGATCTAACCCTAGAATTCTGGAAGTAGAATGGTGCATAAGTACCTGAGCCTTGCCCCGATCCAAACAAAAGTCTGAATCAGGCTTCATTGATCTACACATGTGATGGGCCATTAAAAACCCAATATAGAAACAATCGGGAAAAGGTACCGGTCATGTGATCTAATGTTACACATACAACAAACAATACCAAAAACGGAACTAGACCAATGATGGTCATGTGTCGTCATGTGATTGTCACTTATAGGTTTAAAAACCTAAAAATCATCAGTACCTGAAGGTGCAGGCATCAGGCCTAGAGCCTTGTGACTGGAGCAGAGTAGAGCCTCAGCACCAGAGTGAGCGAAGCAAGCAGAGGTAGACAGGCATCATGGAGCATAGGTACGCAGGCATCAGGTCTAGAGCCTCGCACCAGAGGTTGTTCAGTGATTTTTCGCATTTTTAAACATTGCACAGTACATATGGGTGGTGCGGCCTTCAAGGAGGACTTAGAGCAAAGCTGGTATTTGAGATGGCATTAAGAATGGTAAAACCATTCTTCCAGACAATAATTGATTGTTAGGCAGTCGCAAGGAAACCAAAATGAAGCAAAGCGGTATATAGAGTCTTATCAGACTATTGATATAGCCATTGGGCCATATCATATTGGATGACAAGCAATGGGAGAGGGAAAGTGGAGTGGGGGATGGGGGGGTGGGAAACAAGGAGAGGGGTGAGAAGTGAAGTTCGAACCTCAAGCCAATCAACCAAACTCAACTGAGCAGTTACAACATCAACAGGGTATCCTTTTCTGTGAATCAGGAATTTGGTCAGAGACCGACACTCATCAAGCTAATCATGGCGAGAAGAGCAGGGAAGCGATAGGCGGTGGGCCTCATTTACAATATATAGACAGAGCGTCTTCCTAGGATAATTGCTCAACCAGTCGACAAACTGAGTACTATGTGGAAACTTGGCAAAACAGCCTGTACAGAATGGTGTGATCCAGATTTCCAGGTCCAGGTAATGGCATGGTCCAGCAGACAAGACTTCCCATTCAATACGATGATGCAGGGGATAAATGGCACTAAAGATCATAGCCAAGTCTATGATCACAGGTGTAAAGACAATAAGATCGTAAATATACCAGCAGAACTTTAGCCCAGCTTCAACAGCTCAGCTAAGCAAATGGTCAGATGCTTGCAAGGTGTGCAACTTATAAGCAAAGCCAACAAGGTTGGTAAGGTCTAGAGCACAATTTGTCTCCATAGCAACACCAGACACAGAGTGGAAGGAACTGATGGTGGATGTGAATGTTGTACGAGTCATGATGATGTGGACAAGGCTGAGAATGACTTTGAGCAGCAAAGAGCCAGGGGGGAAGGCCATAGTCAACAGAAAGGTGAGGCAGTCGATATACTCATCTAATGTGATCCTGGTGTAGAATATGGCAAAATCCCCAGTAGTAATGTAGGAACAAGCTGACACATCTAGGTAATCTGATCAAACTAATTGTAAAAGTTCTAACATATCATGTAGAGACGAATAACATGAATAACCCACATTAAGGCACAGATGGGCTGACCACAGGCAGAGAAAGCAAGATAGGAAACACAAAATCTCAGTTATGGAAGAGTTAAAAGCACCAACAATAGGGTGCCATGCCACTCATACCCCTTTGTGTACTTTGGGCAGTACATGAAATACGGGTAACTTGCAATCATTGGGCTCCATAAGGTGTTCCCAAATCGGCATACAAGTAGAGTCACTGATGCAGAACTTAAGAAGTCTAGCCTCACTGATTCCTTAACTTCATCAATCATTGAGAAATCATTTACATATACAGGATCATGAAGGAGAGACTGAAGACCATCGAGATACAGAGTGCGAACCCCAGATTTTTGTCAATAAGACAGACTGTAAAGTCAGCATGAGTACAGATGTCCTTGAGAAGGCATCAGAACTTCTTCGATATAAGTACGCCAGATACATTCATCATGGATCGGATGGCTTGATTTAGAGCAGCACTTATATGGAGTATAATTTGTATATTTTCTATATAATGTAGTAGTCACCATTTCAATGGCACCCAGGCAGCGATCTCTGGGATATCATCAGGATTACCCATAGAGGTCCAGAAGGTGGCAAGGTCAAGATGCCATTGGAATGATGACAATGATATTGGATCAATAGTACTGTTCATTGATGCCGACCCAGAGAGAACAAACTTAGGGCCAAAGTTTAGCATATATATGAGCTCGGGGGTTAGCCAAGGTGGAGGTATATCAGTAACAAAGCCCTCCTTGGTAAACATCTGAAACTGAGGGACGAACAACTGACTTAATTGGGAACCGGGAAGAGAAGATACAAAGGCAAAATTTTCAATAGGTGTCAAGGCTGCTACCCCATGTAGAATGGGGACATCCGGGCCAAACCATGCTGCTAGGAAGTCATATAAGACTTCTGGGCTGGGGACCTCTAGTTTTTTGATGCTAGAGGACAGATGTTACCAGCATTATGTCAGATGACATGACATTTGGCAGCAGTACACTTGTTGCACTGCAGCACAAATGCTCTGGCAGTGCTCTTAGATGAGTAGCTCAAAGTTGACAAGCAGCTGGTCCCAGTAGAAGTGGAAGAAATGGATGGAGAAGACAAAGCCTTATGTGCACACTTGACCCCTTTTATAGAACCCACTGTCTCAGCAGGGGCAAGGGGGCAAGGACCATGGTGGGCCTTTGTAGGCACACCAAGGCATCTAGAACAGCTACAGCAGTTTGGCATAGCAGAGGCCAAAGTCAAGACTGATACATGACAACATCAAAACCTCAGAGGAGGAACAAGATAGTCCTTGCTCACTCAGAGGTGGTAACTGTGTAAATATTCTTACACAGTTCCTGGGTGATGTCTTCAGAAATCCCAAAGAATTCCAAAGCATCAGACGAAACACCCATGGCTTTGTCGATTTTAGCATACTGGTCTTTAGCATGCTGAGTGGTAGTGACATTATTATTCATAACAGCCTCAACCACGGCCATGGTACAGTGCTTGGCTTCTGCAGAAGTAGTAGCCAGGGTGGCACCACACTGCTCCTTGGAAAGGAGAGTGATTGTAGCAGCAATCTTCTTGGAAGGAGTGAACTTTCAATTGGCAACCTGGGCCCACAAAAAGTTGGCATGGCATTCCTTCATGGCAGCAACCTCAAGGGCAGAAAGCACTCTGATGTAAGCAGTACAGAAGAAGGAGGGGACCTCAGTAAATGTGGTGATGATATAGGCAGCCAAGTTGTTGAACTCTGCCAAATCGGCAAAGGAAATAGAGGGGACAGCAGCATCACTATCTACATTCATACTATCTGTCATGTTGTGTATTATAAAATAAGTAGATAATAGTGGAAGAGTTTAGAGTGAGATGTGATACTGTTATAGCAGATAAGAAGGTCAGCAGTAAAAGGTCAAGCAGAAAACAGTGGAAATCTTATGTGAATTGTCATGATGGAACAGAGGAAACAGAATAAAGTATTTTCCGAAGCAAGGTACAATAGATCTGCAACCTACCCTCGGAACTGCAGTACGCAGTGGTCTTTATTCAAAATTGAGAACAAAGTTTGGGTAAACAAAGACACAGATCTAACCCCAGAATTCCGGAAGTAGAACAGTATATAAGTACCCAAGCCTTGTCCCAATCCTCATCGATCTATACACATGACAGGCCATTAAAAACCCAATATAGAAATAATTTGGAAAAGGTACTGGTCACATGATCTAATGTTACACATACAACAAACAATGCCAAAAATGGAACTAGACCAATGATGGTCACATGTCATCATATAATTATCACTTATAGGTTTAAAAATGCAAAAAATTGCCAGACAACCTCTAGTGCGAGGCTCTAGGTCTGATGCCTGTGTACCTATGCTCCATGACGCCTGTCTATCTCTGCTTGCTTTGCTTGCTCTGGTGCTGAGGCTCTACTCTGCTCCAGTCATGAGGCTCTAGGCCTGATACCTGCGTCTTTGGGTACTGATGATTTTTAGGTTTTTAAACCTATAAGTGACAATTATGTGACAACATATGATCATCATTGGTCTAGTTCCATTTTTGGCATTATTTGTTGTATGTGTAACATTAGATCACATGACCTGAACCTTTTCTCAATTGTTTCTATATCAGGTTTTTAATGGCCTATTATGTATATAGATCAATGAAGCCCAATTCAGACTTTTGTTTGGATCAGGGCAAGGCTCAGATACTTATACACCATTCTACTTCTGGAATTCTGGGGTTAGATCCATGTCTTTGTTTATCTGAACTTTGTTCTCAATTTTGAATAAAGACCACTGTGTACTTCAGTACTGAGGGCGGATTGCAGATCTATTGCACCTTGCTTCAGAAAACACTTTATTCTGTTTCCTCTATTCCATCATGACAATTCACATAAGATTTCTACTGTTTTTTGCTTGACCTTTTACCACTGACCTTCTTATTCACTGCAACAGTATCACATCTCACTCTAAACTCTTCCGCTATTATCTACTCATTTTATAATAAAAAAATAAAAAAAAGTCTCCAATCCTGACAGATCCGATGTGTATTAATTCTAAGAAATATATGCATATTCAGTGATATCTATATATTAAGAGTGAAGGATATTCAACCTGGTATATTCTAGTTTCCAATGAATTAAATGAGATTCAGATTATTAGAATTAAATTAAATTCAAATTATTTGAATTAAGATTTGAACTATTAAGATTTACTTGTAGTTTAATTTTGATGGTATTCCAACTTTGTTCAAAAGTCGATCTGATTTCATTTCAAATCATTCCAGCAGAAGGAATAGTGATATTCAATTTCAAAAGGTAAAAAATATCTCTCAGTTCTAAATACTCAATAACTGTAAAAGGCTGATTATCCGGGCTCCTTTCTCTACTACCTTATCAGTCACAAGGTTTGGTAGGTGACCTTCCAAGTCCCTTTCCCCTATTATTACCCCCTCTACCTTGGGTTGATTTGCTGTGCCTGCATGGGCATGGTGGAAGGAGGGTAATAGTGATGAGTTGCCCCTTTATCAGTATCAGATCGGTGTTTTCTCTACTTTTTCATAGTTTTTGGTGTCTTCAGCTGCATCTGGAGTATATCCGTTTTAGTGCAGTGCCTTCTTCCTTTTTGCCATCACCAACAAGGTGTTGTCTTGGTGTGTCTTGGGCTACATAGGGAGTTGGCCAACCTTGAGTGTTAAGTACTCAGTGTAGGTTACCTGTAGGTCCTTGGTGCCTGTGGTGGGGCCCTCTGGCTTTGGCGAGCTTCCCAGTGAGTGTGGTTCTGGTGTAGGTGACTGTTTTTCAGGTGATGTCGGGATGGGAGAGGAGATGGCCATCATAGATAGGAGGAAGGGCGATTATGGTGAACCAGTGGAGTGCTAGGCTGGGGGTGGTCATCAGGGCAGGGCAGATAATATTTTGGTGGGGCCTTTCGATTGGCTGGTGGGGGGTGGGGTAGTGCAGGGGCCGGCATCCCGGCTGTACTCAACTGGAACCAGGAGCTGATGCAGCAATACAATTGAGGCCCATAGGCTTGGAGAGTGGGATCTCTCTCATTTGGCAGTATCTGACTGGAACTGGGAGTTGACACGGTAATGTAATCGAGGCCCGCAGGCTCAGGGAGTGGGAGTGGGGTCTCTTCAGGCCCTAGCCCATGTGTAAGTCCTTTGAGGAAGGTGCTGCATATAAGTCCTTTACTCACCTGCTTTGAATCTACTTTGCTCTCTGTTGGTTGGTTGGGGGGTTTTTTCTTTGCCTCGGGCTTTCTTTTGGGATTCGGGGGGCTATTCTTTATTCAGTCCCGGCACTGCTAGATCTGATACATAGGTGTACTCTCATGTGTAAATGATGATCCAGCCCTGGTGAGCAGACAAGTCTAGTCTATGTCATGGGGGTCAACATAGCTGGTGTTCAACAGGCATAGCTGGAGTGGTGGGACTGCTGGACAATTTAGTAGCTTAGGTTAATGAGGGAATATTGTTCGGTGGGTGGTGGGGGAGGGTTTTGGCCTATATAGTCTAGGTTCCCTTCCAATAAAAATCTGCAAGACTATGAGTCTGTTAAAAAAAAAA
>RBNI01000892.1:0-26025 GCA_003990745.1 Jimgerdemannia flammicorona | reverse complement strand
CAATCCGGATGGACCAATCCGGATGGACCAATCCGGATGGACCAATCCGGATGGACCAATCCGGATGGACCAATCCGGATCAATCCGGATGGATCAATCCGGATGGATCAATCCGGATGGATCAATCCGGATGGATCAATCCGGATCAATCCGGATCAATCCGGATCAGATCACGAGACCAATCCGAGTTGATTCGAATCCATCACATGACGAATCTGATTCGAATCTCATCCGGATCAACTCCATCCGTTCGGAGCACTAATTGTCCTTACAAGAAGGCATTTTGTGATAGAAAAAAAGTAGATTGTTGGTATACTCAATGAAGATAGCAGTGGATCTAAAACAATTTTTATTGATTAAGGTGATTTATCAGGCTATAAAGCCATCTCCAAGGCTATTTTTCAGGCCTCCAAAAAAAAAAATTATTGTATTCTTAATTTGTGATCTTTTTGGCCTTAATTTCTTAAGCCAGCTTATTTGGCATATTAGGATTGACCAAATATGGATGATGAATTTTGAAACTGAAAACGACGTCCTCAAAGTTTACACATTACATTTCATGAAAATTTCAACTTTGAAGACTGCTACTGCACAATTGTAATATAAAGGCTTCTGGTAGGGAGTAGCAGAGAGGGCACACTACTGCTCCTTTCTCTGCTACCTTACCAGTTATAAGGTTTGGTAGGCAACCTTCTGAGTCCCCTTTCTCCTATTATTACTCCCTTTACCTCAGATTGGTTTGCTGTGCCTGCATGGGCATGGTGGGAGGAGGGTAATAATGATGAGTTGCTCCTTTATCAGTGTCAGATCAGTGTCTTCTCTACTTTTTCATGGTTTTTGGTACCTTTGGCTGCATCTGGAGTGCATCCATTTTGGTGCGGCACCTTCTTCCTTTTGCCATCACCAATAAGATACTGCCTCAGTGCATCACAGGTTATGTAGGGAGTCAGCCAACCTTGGGCATCAAGTACTCAGTATAGGTTACCTGCAGGTCCTCAGTGCCTATGGTGGGGCCCTCTGGCTTTGGTGAGCTTCCCGGCAAGTATGGTTCTGGTATAGGTGACTGTTTTTTGAGTGTTGTTGGGATGGGAGGGGAGATGGCTATCACAGATAGGAGGATGGGTGATAATGGTGAACCAGTGGGGTGCCAGGCTGGGGGCAGTCATCAGGGCTGGGGTGGACAATATTTTGGTAGGGCCTTTCAATTGGCTGATAGAGGGTGGGGTGGTGTAGGGGCTGGCATCCTGACTGTATCCAACTGGAATCAGGAGCTGATGTGGCAACATGATCGAGGCCTGCAGGCTTGGGGAGTGGGGCCTTCCTCATTTGGCAGTACCTGACTGGAACCAGAAACTGATACGGTAATGTGATCAAGGCCTGCAGGCTCAGAGAGTGGGAGTGGGGTCTTTTTAGACCCTAGCCCATGTGTAAGTCCTTTGAGGAAGGTGCTGCATGTAAGTTCTTTACTCACCTGCTTTGAATCTACTTTGCTCTCTGTTGGTTAGTTGGGGGGTTTTTTCTTTGCCTCGGGCTTTCTTTTGGGGTTTGGGGGGCTATTCTTTATTCGGTCCCAGCACTGCTAGATCTGATGCATAGGTGTACTCTCGCATGTAAATGATGATCCAGCCCTGGTGAGTAGACAAGTCTAGTATATGTCATGGGGGTCGATGTAACCAGTGTTCAATAGGTATAGCTGAAGCGGTGGGACTGCTGGACAGTTTAGTAGTCTAGGTTAATGGGGGGATATTGTTCGGTGGATGGTGGGGGAGGGTTTTGGTCTATATAGTCTAGGTTCCCTTCCAATAAAAATCTGCAGAACTATGGGTCCATTAAAAAAAAAAAAAAAAAAGAGAGAGCACACTACATTGGAATTCATTAACAGGGTAATAATAGAGAGGTGGCTTGGGACCCAGAGATATGGAGATAGAAGTGAGTGTTATTAGGAGGCATTTCCTTAGTTGAGTTCGACATTGGTGATGGGATAGACTGCCAAAGGAGACAAGGCCAGGATCTGTGGCCTAGTGGATAGCAGAGAGTCAGTATCAGAGAAGAGTAGAACTGGCATAGCATGTGGGCCTGGAGTGTGGAGGTGAGGAGGTGGATGCCACCAAAGTACTGGGTGGTCTAGTGGTACATGCTGAGGAGAAATGTGATGCTCAACTTCTGCATGGGTCACCTTATCAAAGGGGGTTACTTTGACTGTGAGGAGTACTACAATGTAGGACAGGAAGAGAGATATGTGCAGATGCCTGAACATTGACTAGGGGAGTGTGAGGTACTTAGTGACTTCTGGCAGACTATTGGTATAAGCATACAACCTCTAAGCCACCAAAATCGCATGGCATCCTTAGAACTAATTTGGAAACCACATGCGAGACTACAAAACAAGAGATCATCTGGTTACACGAAATATGCCAGCAAGCACAAGAACTCACCACCAAGATATAAGAATACTAGAAGAAGTATTACAACCATAAGACTGACTCTGAACTGCTATAACTAGTTTAGTGTACTGTACTATTATAAAAGAAAACCGAAAGTACCAAACTCAAATTGAGACAAGAAGAACCCTATCTCATCTACTAAAAGGTTTACGAACTGCACTTATCAACTCAAGACCAAGATACACTGCGACTATACAAGATCTCATTACTTAGTAGAAGCAAAACACATTTGAACAACTCTATTTGCTCTATCTGTGTCACCTCCGTTGGAGAGTGATGGACACTTCATCTGAACTCAAGAAAGCCGACATCATTGAAACCAATCTCAAGCCATCCATGTGACAGATATTACTACTAGAAATTGTCTCGGATTACAGAAAATATCATTTCCGAGAGGTTCGAACCCCCAGCCACGACATTGGGAGCCCTTGCCCTAGACAAGAATGGCCAGTCCTCACAAATGCGCCAGCAGACCAAAAAAAAAAGAGAACCAAGACCTGTTATCCTTGTACAACCACTGCCACCAAGGACAGCCTTAATCTTGCAAGAGATAGAAATGACGATACCTTGAAACTGATGATGTCAGAAGTCAAAAAACTGCTCAGACTTTGCCAGTGATGATGTCATCAATAGTGATGTCATCAAAGACTAACCAGACAGCACCTAAACCTATAAATAGCTTAGCAGTCATAGTATAGTTAGATTAGCCTTATATGACATAACTGTGAACTGACTCAGCAGTTAGACGATCTCTTGACATGTCAGATCACACTTGTACTACGTGACTGCATTCCGACTCAGCAAAGCACTTAGTACTACATCCATATCTAGCATAGTCCAGATAGCCCCTCACTAGTATAAATACTCCCTCCCTCAGACCTCAGAATCTCAGATCTGAACAATCTGAACACAACTCCTGAGCACTTCCCCACAATATCCCTTCACACAACTACTCCTAGTATAGCAATATCATGAATAGCAAATAAACCTATTTAATAACCCACAAACCACTCTTAAGTAAATCCGCTCCCCGTTAGGTCCTACTCCTAATCCCATCACGAAATTTCCTAATTGGGTATTGTCTGCAGCGATACGCCAATTCAACTAAGCTGGTCTTAGTTTCTTAAACTTCCTGAAATACGGAAAATCCTGAACATCCAGAACTAGTCCAAAAAAAGACTTTGGTTGAGATGTCAACCCAATCTTGAAATCAATAAGCGTAGAGGACATACTCCATATGAAATTGATCTTGACCATAAGAAAACGGTCTTCCAGAATATTCAGAACTTCCAAAAAACCCTTCCAGAACTATATAACAGTTACCCTAAAAAGCAACCCTCTTACAACTTGGTAGCAGTGGTTTACAATCCAATTTCACTTTAAGACGCTTCCTCACCCTGCTACAAACCCTCCTGTGAATTCCTACAAGTTGGTATAAAGCCCAACCTCTGACCTGGAATTTATTGTGAACCATCTGACAATCTGGAGAGAATTGAACCTGACGTATAAGGACAATTTGACCTCCACACCTGCAACAAGTGGGATAAACTTCATTCAAAGAAAGAAGTACTCTGATTAAACCAGCAAATAGGCAAAACCCTATTCACTGAACTCCTTGCACTACACCCAGCAAGTCAGGACGAAGAAGGTCTTATAGAAGCCTTCTTTACTCTTCTCAATAAGAGTTTTGTCAGCTCCACAAATCCGAGCAACCTAGGACAACCAGCAGCAGTCTTTTTAGCCTTAGTTCCTCATGAAGCCCAAGCCTCTGTAGTCAAGTGGCTCAACTCTACCAACTTTCACTGAACCAGAACCAAGACTGTGTTATACTACCAATTCCAGAACAACAAGGCCTGCCATATTCTTAAGGAAGAAGCAAGAGAAACCCTTCATCAACTACCTGATCCTGAACCTGAAGCAGGCCCTGCTACAGCCCTACCTGAATCCGAAACTAATACTGAACCAGAACTTGACTTTGAATTAAGTCCATCTGAAATCAGATATACAACTAATTCTGTCTACTTTGACGCCGAGCAAACCTAAGTACACGAAGACCAAACTCAAGAGGAGGAGGAGTATCTCAGTGAATTCAATCCGGGATACACCACCGAAGGAGATGTACCTCTATCAGGACAGAATACACCTACATAGCAACAGACAGCCATCTATTAAGCCCTTACTCCAGACCCACAACTATTACTCCAGCAACTTACACAGACTCAAAGAACCCCATCACACTCTGCACCAGTACCTCAAGTAGTACCAGTAACACCACTACCAGTAGTTCAACTGCCTCCAGTAAACAACATGGCAAACCAACAGATTCTAGACCTCACAGCCCAGGTAGCCATAATGGCAGCAACCATTACTGCCTTAGCTGAACAGACCCGACCTACAAAAAATCTGAGTCTACCTACCTTCAATGGTACTGCACAAGAAGTCCAAAGCTTTATTAGTGTAGTTGACACCAACTTTGAAGCCAATCAATGGACCAATGAATGAGTCGCTGACTGCGTTCTGACAAACAATCAAGACCACACTTTGGAACAGCTCTTTGCTACCACTACAGCCTATGTCTGCCGAGTTGTTATATTCTTCCGAGGACCTGCCAAAGAATGGTGGCGAACTCTTCCCGAAAAACCCCTCACATGGGACACCCGACCTGCAGTAGTTGCTCAGAATGCAGCAAATAATGCCCCAGGATATAGAGACCATCCTGCAGCCCCTGGACTTAAACAACTCATGATTGCTCAATATTGCAGCGAAACCATGATTGCTGAATCCCGAGTAAAACTCTGCAACCTCAAATTCGATGTACATGGCAAGGAGGAATTCGAAACCTTCTGTACAAAACTTGAGTCACTTCTGAACACTGTTGGCCTAGGATATATTGCCAACGATGAAGCACGAAATGGTACAAGAGCAGATCATTTATTTGATGCCCTGCCAGAATGGCTTACTAGAAAAATCCGAGAACAAGGGCGCCCAGTTGGTTGTGACCACCAACAATGGTGCCTGGCGAGAATCAAGACTATGGTCAAGTGGATCCTAACAGCTGGACCCATTCTGCCCCGAAGACAATTCAACAACAAGGAAAAGACTTGGACCAAGAAAGAAGAACCCAAGCATGAAGCCTCCCGAGCTCCCTCATCATCCACTCCATGGACACCCAGAAATCATGAACCCACCCAGCCGAGTATCTTCAAGAAACTCACTGAAGGCGAAAGGAATGAACTTAGAAGAAGCGGAGCATGCTTCTATTGCTGAAAGACAGGACATATGGCCAGTGTCTGCCCTAACCGAAAACCCCGAACAGCAACATGAGCAACTGTTACCACTCTGCACCACCTCAACAATCTGACCACCAGAACACTAGACTTTGTCAAGTTAAGACAAACTGCTAAGGCCCCAATCAAAGGAAGTCAAAAAGCAGCTAGATATGACCTGTATGCAGCCGAAGAAGCTACAGTCTCTAACTGAGAAGTCAAACAAGTCTACACAGGAATCGGCATCCAAATCCCTGAAGGATATGTTGGAAGAATATGCTGTCGCAGCAGCCTAGTATTGAAAGGACTCTCAGTAGAAGAAGGAGTCATTGATGAAGATTACAGAGGCGAAATTATTGTCCTCATCCAAAACTACAGTTGGACACCCTTCAAGATTCCTATTGGATTCTGTATTGCCCAGATCCTATTCGAAAAAATCAAGTCAACCCTGACAGTCAAGGAAGTCCCGGAACTACTGCCTACCATCAGAGGATCCAAAGAATTTGGCTCATCAAACAAGGCCCCAGTCCAACTTACCATGAACAAAGAGGAACAATTCTACAAGAAAATCGAAGATGGATATGTACCAAGTGGCCGATGTCCCCATGGCATTGGAATGTACTCTTCCCGAATAATTGATGATTGCTTCAGTTGTGTCAATGAACTGGCTCAAAGAAGAACTAACAGAAGGAAAGCTCCTACAACTGAAATCACCACCATTAGATCAGACAAACTGCTTACACTTAAAGCTTTTGTCAACTGAGCACCTGTCAAGATCATGATAGACAGTGGTGCCTCAGGCAACTTCATCAATGAAGAAACAGCCAACAGACTCAAGGTCTTTACCTCCCCGGTACAACAAACTCAAGCAGTTGCTACAGCTGATGGAACCTCACATGTCATCAGCAAGGAAGTCCGCAACCTATCCTTCCAAATTGGTGACTATCGAGTACATGTTACCCTTCAAATTGTACCACTCCCTGACAACAAAATCATCCTTGGAACTCCATGGTTAAAACAAGAGAACCCCATGATCGATTGGATAAACCATTCTCTGACCATCAAGAAAGGATGCCACAACTTCAAACTGCAAGGTGAAAAGGACCCACTCAACTCTAGTAACCCTGGATCAAAGATCATCCACATCAATAAGCTACAACTCAAGAAATTGGCCAAGAAATGTCCTCTCTTTGCTATCTCCATCTGTTCATCCAAAGGAGAACCTGAGAACTCTGAAGAAGACTTTTCCAAAGTTGACAGCCATATCAGACCACTACTCCAGAAAGTCCAAGACACATTTCTGAACTGAACTACAGAACCACCTGTATCTGTCATTATTAATGACCAAGAAGAATACAAAGTTGAACAAATCCTCAACAAATACAGCCACAAGAACTATCCAAATGGTACAACAACACCAGAACAAATTAGAAGGCTTCGACGAGGACGTCAAAAGCTAAGAAGGGGAGAGTTGTAAGCGTACAACCTCCAAGCCACCAAAATCACATGGCATCCTTAGAACTAATTTGGAAACCACATGTGAGACTACAAAACAAGAGATTATCTGGTTACCCGAAATATGCCAGCAAGCACGAGAACTCACTGCCAAGATACAAGAATACTAGAAGAAGTACTACAACCATAAGACTGACTCTGAACTACTATAACTAGTTTGGTATACTGTACTATTACAAAAGAAAACCAAAAGTACCAAACTCAAATTGAGACAAGAAGAACCCTATCTCATCTACCAAAAGGTTTATGAACTGCACTTATCAACTCAAGACCAAGATACACTGCGACTATACAAGATCTCATTACTTAGCAGAAGCAAAACGCATTTGAACAACTCTGTTCGCTCTATCTGTGTCACCTCTATTGGAGAGTGATGGATGCTTCATCTGAACTCAAGAAAGCCGACATCATCGAAACCAATCTCAAGCCATCCACGTGACAGATATTACTACTAGAAATTGCCTCGGATTACAGAAAATATCATTTCCGAGAGGTTTGAACCCCCAGCCACGACATTGGGAGCCCTCGCCCTAGACGAGAATGGCCAGTCCTCGCAAATGCACCAGCAGACCAAAAAAAAAAGAGAACCAAGACCTGTTATCCTTGTACAACCACCACCACCAAGGACAGCCTTAATCTTGCAAGAGATAGAAATGACGACACCTTGAAACTGATGATGTCAGAAGTCAGAAAACTGCTCAGACTTTGCCAGCAATGATGTCATCAATAGTGATGTCATCAAAGACTAACCAGACAGCACCTAAACCTATAAATAGCTTAGCAGTCATAGTATAGTTAGATTAGCCTTGTACAACGTGACTGTGAACTGACTTAGCAGTCAGACGATCTCTTGACATGTCAGATCACACTTGTACTATGTAACTACATTCCGACTCAGCAAAGCACTTAGTGCTACATCCATATCTAGCATAGTCCAGATAGCCCCTCACTAGTATAAATACTCCCTCCCCCAGACCTCAGAAGCTCAGATCTGAACAATCCGAACACAACTCCTGAGCACTTCCCCACAATATCTCTTTACACAACTACTCCTAGTATAGCAATATCATAAATAGCAAATAAACCTATTTAATAACCCACAAACCACTCTTAAGTAAACCCACTCCCCGTTAGGCCCTACTCCTAATCCCATCACGAAATTTCCTAATTGGGTATTGTTTGCAGCGATACGCCAATTCAACTAAGTTGGTCTTAGTTTCTTGAACTTCCTGAAATACGGAAAATCCTGAACATCCAGAACTAGTCCAAAAAAAGACTTTGGTTGAGACGTCAACCTGATCTTGAAATCAATAAGCATAGAGGACATACTCCATATGAAATTGATCTTAACCATAAGAAAACAGTCTTCCAGAATATTCAGAACTTCTAGAAAACCTTTTCAGAACTATGTAACAGTTACCCTAAAAAGCAACCCTCTTACAATTGGGGACCACTTGGGGGTAGGGTGTTGGAGTGATGGTATGCAGGATCAGTGGGAAGATCTGTAGAATAGACTGATAGAGAGGGTGGGAAAGGAGTGGCTTACCTTAGGCTGAGTTTTGGCAATTTGAGTGGGGTTGGCCAGTCACTGGCTATTTGTTTTTGAAGATGGGAGGAGACTTGGCTTAGGGGACCAGTTGTTGCATTGGCATGGCCTTATGGAAGACACCTTGACAGGCTGGTGGCTTGATTGGAGGCTACAGGGTGGTTGAAGGTACTATTTAGTGGAGAAGATCTATAGGCAGAGTAGGGAGAGGGTGGAGATAGTGGGTAAGAAGATGGCCTTTATTCATGATGAGGTAGAGGGAGGCTCCTCTATAGGAATTGGGTAGGGGGAGGAGATGCTGTATAATTATGAATAGATTGGTAATAAATAGCAGAGTCCAAGTGACTATAAAAAAAAAAAATAAAAAAAAAAACACTATCACAATACAGATATTATCCAGATGTCTCAATACCAGAAACTCATTGCCCACAAACATCAAGAACTCTTCTATAAGTATAGTACTGTTATTTCCCATCTCTGAGTTACTACTACTAAAATGATCACTACTCTGTCCTATAGCCAAATAGATGATATGATATAAGAACTCAATTACAAGTATCTTGAGTACATTCAGACTACAGACAGAACCTTCCCACACCCTGATGACCATATTCTACAAATACCTCAAGTCAGATATACTATGAAGGACATCTATGATATAATCTAATTTGATGAAGATGAAGCAGAAGACAATGATCTCTCTGATGTCAATATGACCTCAAGCCAAGGATCTCTACTAACCCTGATCATACTGCCAACCTTGCCAATAAACTTACAACAGTTCATAACTATCTACAAGACTTATTGGGACAATGATCACTGGCATGAGTACCAACCTGTATTCACTTCTGATTATTTCAACTATAATGAAGAGACTGAAGAGCATAACCTGTACCTCTAGACAACCCTTGAGATTGAACCAACAACTCCACTACCTGAGTATGAGCAATATGAACCACAGCCACCAGCTTACTACAACCCAGTAACTCATAGTGCTGTAACTTATAGGAGATATGCAGACAGTAAATCCAATGAAAGCAAAGATGATGTACCCCTCCTTCACCCACCAATGCTTTATCCAGTATATGAGACAGATGATACAATTCTGTAGGATGATGACAAAGTTCCAATATATTATTATCTCAGCAAACAAGGAGAATTAATCTAAGAACAACTCTTCCTAGATGACTACTTTATCAGAGATGAGATTATTGATGGTAATATCATTGAAGACTACCCAGACAGTATCTAAATCTATAGATAGCTTAGCAGTTATAGTATAGTTAGATTAGCCTTATATGATGTGACTGTAAACTGACTCAGCAGTCAGACAATCCCTTGACATATCAGATCACACTTGTACTATATGACTGCATTCTGACTTAGTAAGACACTAAGTACTACATCTATATTCAGCATAGTCCAGATAGTCTCTCACTAGTATAAATACCCCCTCCTCCAGATCTCAGAATCTCAGACTTGAACAGACTTGAACAGACTCAAACATACTTGAAGACTTGAACAATCTGACACAACTCCTGAGCACTTCCCCACAATATCTCTTTATACAACTATTCCTAGTATAGCAATATCATAAATAGCAAATAAACCTATTTAATAATTTACAAACCACTCTTAAGTAAATCCACTCTCTGTTAGGTCCCACTTCTAACCCTATCATGAAATTTCCTAATTGGGTATTGTCTGCAGCAATATGCCTATTCAACTAAGCTGGTCTTAGTTTCTCAAACTTCCTGAAATATGGAAAATCCTGAACATCCAGAACTAGTCTGAATAAGAACTTTAGTTGAGACATCAATCCAATCTTGAAATCAATAAGTATAGAGGATATACTCTATATGAAATTGATCTTGACCTTAAGAAAACAGTCTTCCAGAATATCCAGAACTTTCAGAAAACTCTTCCAGAACTATGTAATGGTTACTCTAACAAGTAACCCTCTTACAATCACTAGTGATGCTATCTAGAAGATGTTGAGTTTGATGTCATTACTAACTATAAATCCCTTAAGTACATCAACACCTAACTTACTCTGTTATGTCTATAAGTCAAGTAGAGCCTCAAGCTTCAAACCTTCAACTTGACAATCATCTATAAGCCTGACAAGATACTTGTAGTACCAGATGTCTTATTAAGATGCCCTGACCTTATCATAATTATATAAGTCACCTTAGTATCAGAATTCCTAGACCAAATCAGACAAGCTTATAAAGAAGATATAGTTGCTACTAGAGTTTTCTCAAATGAGCTCAAGAATATATATACTGTTAAGAACAATCTGATCTATCATCAAGATCAAGTCTACTTACTTGAAAACATGAATCTATACTATAAGATTTTGCAAGAACACTATAACTCCCCTCTTGCCAGTTACTTGGAAATCAAGAAGACTGTCAAGAACTTTCAATGCCACTACTATTAGCCAAGTATGATTAAGGAAATCAAGAACTATGTTACCAGCTATGATCTATGTCAGTGCAATAAGTCTACCAACTAAGTACTAGCCAGTTTACTACAACTACTACTAATTTCTACCAAGAAATTTGAGTAAGTTACTATAGACTTTGTAACTCAACTGCTATGAACTCAATCTAGTGCTGATGCTATCATCATATTTGTTGACTGCTTGATCAAGACCATGGTTGCTGAACCAATCACTACTAATACTACTATACCTGAGATTACAAGAATCTTCTTCAAGTTTATCTTCTGTCACTATGGCCTACTATGAGTAATTATCAGTGATTGTGACCCCAAGTTCACCAGTTACTTCTGGCAAACTCTCTTCAAGACCCTGGGAACCCAATTGGCTATATCTACTGTCTTTTACCTACAAACTGATAGATAAACCAAGCACATGAACAGAACTCTAGAATAAATACTTAGAAACTATATTTCTTATAAGCAAGATGATTGGGACCACTATCTGACTTATGTAGAGTTTTTTTTTTTTTTTTTTTTTTTTTTTTTTTTTTTTTTTAATGGACTCAATATCCTGTGGATTTTTATTGAAAAAGAACCTAGATTATATAGGCCAAAACTCTCCCCCACCACCCATTAAGCACTGCCCCCCCATTAACCTAGACTAACTATTATCCAGTAGCTCAACTATACCAGGTACAGTAGGGCCTATGTTGGCCCACACCTCATTCTGTACACCATGCTCTCTCTACCATCAGAGAGAACTCAGCCATATACCAATGACCAAAAGCACATGCCCAAGACCCCAATGTATATACAAGACCATGCCTGAGTCAAATAGAATAGCCCCTACCACTCCAAAGAGAATAACAGATAAAGAAAAAACCCTCATCAAAGTACATCATAGTGGATAAGACCTAGTTCTCCCAGTTGAGGTAAGTAAAGAACTTACATGTGAGGTGGGAGGAAACCTCCAATACCCCACTACTCAAGCCTACCAGCCTTGATCACATTACCATATCAGCTCCCAGTTCCAGTTAAGTGCAGTCAAGATGCCTGAAATAGGTAGTCTTGGGCCCCCTGACCCCTCCTAATGACCAGAGCCCAACCTGCTGAATTGGCAAAAGAAGCCGAGAGTGATACTTACTACCTAACCACTCTGCACTAATCAAAAGGCTCCACCAAAGTAGTACCTGCTCCAGCCCTGATGACTGCCCCCAGTCTGACACCCTACTGGTTCACCATAATTGCCCTTCCTCTTATTTGTGACAGCCACCTCCTCTCTCATCCCAACAACACCCAAAAAGCAGTCACCTATACCAGAACTATACTCACCAGAAAGCTCACCAAAGCCAGAGGGCCCCACTACAGGCATTGAGGACCTGCAGGTAACATATACTGAGTACTTGATGCCCAAGGTCAGCTGACTCCCTATGCAGCCTGTAACATACTGAGACAGCACCTTGTTGGTGATGGCAAAAGAAAGAAGGTGCTATACCAAAATAGATGTACCCCAGATATAGCTGAAGGTATCAGAAATTGTGAAAAAGTGGAGAAGACACTGATCTGATACTGATAAAGAGGCAACTCATCACCATTGCCTTCCCCCCACTGCCCTGCAATAGATACAGCAAACCAACCCAAGATAGAGAGAGTAATAATTGTAGAAAGTAGACTCAGAAGGTTGCCTACCAAACCATTGTGACCAGTAAGGTAGCAGAGAAAGAGGCAACTTATATGGAGTTTGCATACAACAATGCTATCCAATTATCTACTGATCTTTCCCCTTTCTGATTACTCTATAGTTAAGATCCTGAGACTCTTATAAGTCTATTCTCTTTCAAGAAAAGCAGTCAAATACAAGTTTCTACAGCCAAGAACCTTATAGATAAAATGAATAAACTACTCAAGATTGTCACCATAAATCTTCATAAAGCTCAATAGCATCAAGCCAAGTATACTGACAAGAAATGCCATGATGTCATTTATACTATTGGAGATTAAGTCCTACTGTCTACCAAGAATCTCAAGATATAATCTCAAGTTAACTACCCTTTGAACAAGTTTCAACTCAAGTATATTAGACCTTTTGAGATCACTGAATAAGTTTCTGTATCCTCTTATTACCTCAAGCTATCTGAAATTATAAGAGTATACCCAGTCTTTTATATATCACACCTCAAGACCTAGAACCAGTCACTACTCTACTCTGGTCAAATTTCTAACTATAATTATTGAAGACCATATCAAGTATAAAGTTGAGAAAATTCTTAATAAATGAATCTGCTACCACCATCCTGAATATCTAGTCAAGTAGATGAGTTATCCTAAATATGATACTATCTGGAAACTACTGATCAATCTCAAGAACTCTCAAGATCTAGTTTAAGACTTTGAGGCAAAATACCATTGTCTAATCTCTATGGTGACTTCCTTGAATTATTGATGACCTATGGTAATGATCAGTATCTTATATATTGGAAGTTTAATTTGAGACCCCAGAACTAACAGAATATTTAATAAATAAGAAGTCCACCAAAATGAAGCTACTAGCTGGGTTTAAACCTCTCCCAGTTGGTTAGTCTGGTAATAAGCCCTCTGTCCTATATGAGAATAGCTAATCCCTATCAATATGCTGATATAAGTTTGAGAAATTTTGGTTAAGTATATCTAGTCTTATGTTACCTAAGAACTCAATGAGAATGTTAGTTCTTAAAAAGAAAGAGATATAATAATTTTGCAGTTATATTTAGTCTTAGTATATTTTTACATCTTTTAGTTAGTCTTTTCTTATTATTTCTTGAACATTCTACTATGTTCCACCATCTTCTACTTGTTTAGAAACCTTCTCTCAGTATCTAGACACCACTAGAACATTCTTATCTTTCCTTGGCACTAAGTATCTTGTCTTAGCTAGTCATGGAACCTTTCAGAACATTATAGAATAGTATTAGTTAGCTTTACCAAAAATCTATTTCTTGGCATTTCTCTTTCTTTCCAAGATCCTTTCAGATCTTTCTTTCAGATTATATATAAATATCCTTATTCTCTGCCTAAATAAAGCTCAGAATATTTTCTCTCAGAAATTTTTTAAGAATACTTGAACCTTTAAGTATCTTTTCAAGTTACTTTAGACCAACTAGAACTTTCAGATTAAGCTGCTTTCTCTTAAAGAAACTAGAACCATTATAAGTAGGCTGATCATTGCTATCTAGAACTACTAAGAGATACCAATCCTATCTAATACCTTCACTAATCAGATCTGCCGAATATAATCATAAGCCTTTTCCTGATCCAAGAAGACCAATCTTCTATCTAGTCCACAGGCTTAAGTCTCTTTAATGATACTGTGTACTCAAGCTGTGCTATTCCTAATGAGCCAGCCTCTTACAAAGTTATGCTGCTCCTCACCTAAGACTTGCTGGATCATCTTCTGTAGTCTCACTATTACCACCTTGGTGGCCAACTTTCTATCCATATCTAGAAGTATGATAGGCCACCAATTCTTTTAGTTCTCTTTTCTGCTCTTGTCCTTATAAAGTAGTATCATTAGCCTCAGATCTTGCTCACCCACCCACCTCCCTGACTGTAATACTGAGTCATATAGTACTATTATCTCTTCCAGCACCTCAGATACTTCCAGCATCTTCTTTCAAAAGTCTCAGAACAGGCCACCTTATAAGAGGGTTACTTGTTAGGATAACTATTATGTAGTTCTAGAAGAGTTTTCTGGAAGTTCTAGATATTCTGGAAGACTGTTTTCTTAAGGTCAAGATTAATTTCATATGGAGTATATCCTTTATACTAATTGATTTCAAGATCAGGTTAATGTCTCAACCAAAGTCCTTTTTTGAACTAGTTTTGGATGTTCAGGATTTTCCATATTTCAGGAAGTTTAAGAAACTAAGACCAGCTTAGTTGAATTGGTATATCACTGTAGACAATACCCAATTAGGAAATTTTATAATGGGGTTAGGAGTGAGACCTAATAGAGAGTGGATTTACTTAAGAGTGGTTTATGGGTTATTAAATAGGTTTATTTGCTATTCATGATATTGCTATACTAAGAGTAGTTGTGTAAAGAGATATTGTGGAGAAGTGCTCAGAAGTTGTATTTAGATTATTTAAGTCTGAGATTCTGAGGTCTGGAGGAGGGGGTATTTATACTAGTGAGGGGCTATCTGGACTATACTAGATATGGATGTAGCACTTAGTACCTTACTAAGTTGGAATGCAGTCACATAGTACAAGTGTGATCTGATATGTCAAGAGATCATCTGACTGCTGAGTCAGTTCACAGTCACATTGTATAAGGCTAATCTAACTATGCTATGACTGCTAAGCTATTTATAGGTTTAGATGCTGTCTGGGTAGTCTTTGATAATATCACTATCAATGATATCATCTCTGATGAAGTAGTGGTCTAGGAAGAATTGTTTGCAGATTAACTCTCCTTATTCACTGAAGTAATAATATATTGGAACTTCATCACCATCCTACAGGATAGTATCATCTGTTTTATATGCTGGGTAAGGCATTGATGGGCAAAGGAGAGGTACATCATCTTTGCTTTCATCAGATTCACTGTCTGCATATCTTCTATAAGTTATGGTACTATAAGTTACTGGATTATAGTAAGCTGGTGGCTGTGGTTCATATTGTTCATACTCAGGTAGTGGAGTTGTTGGTTCAATCTCAAGGGTTGTCTAGAGGTACAGGTTGTGTTCTCTGGTCTTTTTATTATAGTTGAAGTAATCAGAGGTAAATGTAGATTGGTACTCATACCAGTGGTCATTGTCCCAATAAGTCTTGTAGGTAGTTATGAACTATTGCAAGTTCATTGGTAAGATTGGCAGAGTGATCAGGCTTGGCAGAGATCTTTGACTTGAGGTTATATCAGCATCAGAGGGATCATTGTCTTCTGCTTCATCTCTATCAAATTGGATTATATTGTAGATGTCCTTCATAGTATATCTGACTTGAGGCATTTGTAGGATATGGTCATCAGGGTATGGGAAGGTTCTATCTATGGTCTGAATGTATTTGAGATATTTGTGGTCAAGTTCTTGTATCATATCATTGATTTGGCTATAGGATAGAGTAGTAACCATTTCGCTGATAGTAACTCAGAGATGAGGAATAACTGTGCTATACTTATAGAAGAGTTCTCAATGTTTGCAGGCAATGAGTTTCTGGTATTGAGATATCTGAGTAATATCTATATCATAGTAGTGTTCAACTATGTCTTCCAGGAAGCAGCCAATCTGGTAGTAGCTTGAGATTTGTCTGATTTGGTAGACCTCACTAAGTAAGTTTAGGACATTCCATCAGGCTTCCATAAAGTAGAGGGGTGCTAGACTATGGATATTCATGAGGGGCAGAGGGGGTGTGGCTCAGTTGATAATGGTATTTCAAATATCAGCATGGATACAGTTGTAGATCTCAGTGGTTATATTTTTATATTCAGAAGTTGTAATTGTATGTTTGGTTTGTTTTGATTCTCTATTTCAACACATTTCAGTGCTCATTATATATGTATTTGGTCCTGATTGGTAAGATTTTGTTTGTGTAAATCTTGTATTCCATGACTTCATATTGACTCATCTTTGTATGCTGTGACTTCAGTTTGACTCAGCTTCATGATCTTGCAGGTGATTTCCAGATTTGTTCAGAGGTCACATGTGATTTCAGTGGCTTGTTCTGAGGGTGATGTGTGATTTTGGTGGCTTGAAGGTTGTGTGCTTATACATTCTCTCTAGGTGCTATACCTAGTATAGTTGTGATAAGAATCTGGTAAATCTCTTTCTCCTGAACTGGCATTACTAAACTGTTCAACTCATTTACTTGCAGTGGGTACCAATTTTCCAAAGCATGAGCAATGATAGTAGCCTCAGCTCCACCCTCTTCCTCACTCTACAAACCACTCTATCTCTCCTTGAGCAAACTCAAAATATTCTGCAAACTATACACTAGTAGCCTCTCAAAATTCAGTACTCTCTCCTATCTCTGCCTCACTCTCCTTGCTCACAGGATTCTTGAAAGGTACTTAGAGAACCTCTCTCCTTCCTCTAGCCTCTGCTAGTATAACTAGGTAGCCAATCTCTATACCTGTAACTCCTCTTCCTCTCTCAACATCTGTTGCAACTCTACAGCCTCCAGCTTAGCCTGCCTCAACTGCCAGTCCTCTACCCCCTCCAGGGCCAAAAGATCTACCCAATTTTTCAAAAGCTAAGCTAGTCTAGCAGAAGTCCAGGTCACCCTCTTTCTTCTCTACCTGCCTGCCATCTTACCTACCTCTCTTCAATAAACCTTAGTGGCCTCTTTTAACCTTATTCACCAGATACTAATTAGAATACCCTCTAGTACCTAACTCTCTACTCTCTGCTGAATGTCCTTAGTCCACTCATCCCACAATATCTTCTCAGCCAATAGAGAGGAATTGAGGCACTAATGTCCAGGCCCATCCCCACTCTCTTTGAAATGTCTCTGTCTCAATAGTCCTCAATAATCAGACTATAGATACTACTCAGCCTCTAGCAACTTCCAAACATCTAGACCCCAGTAATCCACTGTCAGCACCCAGTCAATCTTTATCCCCAGGCTATTCATCCAGTATATGTATACTCTTCTATCTCTCCAGAACCTCCTTCCAGCATTCACTAGAGAGCTCAGCCTTTCTACATCCTCCTACATATATCTCCAAGTCCCTACTCCTACCCTCAGCTCTCCTCTCTCTATCAATTCTATTCACCAGTATATCCCAGACTATATTAAAGTCCCCTCTAAGAATGTCCACTCCAGTCTCTATAAGAGCCCCACTTTCTCAAAATCCTTCCACTCACTCCACCCACTCACCCTATACAGCAGAGCAGTAGTATGAACCCACTATAATCAGCTCCCAACCAGGTCAATACCACTCTCCCCACACTAGCTAATCACTCCAGCTCTCTATATTATGTATCTCTCCTTTATCTCTCTAAACTAAGATCTCAACCTTGCTCTTCCACACTACCTCACCTTTCCATTCCTTTATCCAATCTAGTCTATTCAAGTCATTTTCACACCTGATATTCTGCAACAGAAAGAGATCAGCCTCTAATCTCTTCATCTAAGTAAAAATGTTCTATTATTGTACTGATCCCTATAGTCTATTCACATTCAAAGAAAAAATATTGGTTATACTATTTATAAGAAAAAATATTAAAAGTCAAACATACTCTCTATAGCTCTACATTCATCTCCTTCTGTACTAAGTCCAAATCATATTCAATAGCCACCTCTTCATTTATAACCCTCTTAGCCTCCAATCTCATCAGTAGTTTCACTGGCTCTCTATTCTCCTTTTTCTCAAAGTTCTTATAATATTCCAAGCAAGCTTCTTATCAGAGCTGCAATCTATATCTCTCTGCCCACCAGAGGGTGGCCCTCTCTCCAGCAACCACTGCCAGCTCTGCCTCTCTTGCCTTGTCAACCTTGTATCCTTCCTCTTCTAAGAATACTACAAGCACTTCTACCTTTAGAGCCTCCACCACTCTATTGCTATACAAGATTTATACCCATTGATCATCACTAAGCACTCTCAGGTCTACTTCTCCTAACTTCTCAGCTGCTAAGTTGTTTATCATCTAATATATCCACTGTAAATTTCCCACCTCCTTTCTATCTGGAGTCACTAGTCTCCTCTCTCCTAGCATTGAGGTATCTGCCCCTATACTCACAGTCTCATCTCACTCCTCCTCAGAGACATCCACTAGTTCATTCTCATCTACTACTACTATCAGATTCTCTTTCTCAACTGCAGAGACTTCAAAGTACATATGCTGAGCCTCCTGCATAGGCACATTCTCTGCCACTCTATCTCTCAAGGCTAGACCCCTTCTGATAAGAGGAGAAGTGTCCTTCCAGACTTCAAACATATCATCTACATATGGATCATTGCTTGGCAACTTCCCAGCCTCTTCTGGACCCTTCTCCATATTTCCTCCTCTCTTGTTGGCCCAGATGCTCACTTTTACACCTCCAGAGTCCTCAATGCCACCAGCATCCTTCTTTGCCTTCTTTTCCAGGTTTGCCAGCAACTCTCTCTGTCTCTTGTACTCTTGAGACCTCTCTTACAGCCCCTTATCAATGTGAACACACTTCCTATCCACTATCTCCAAGTATATCAACTCTATATATATCTTCCAAGCCTTTATCTTCTACTCTACTATACCACTCAACTCCTCTAATATCTTTAACAAATCCTCCTCCTCCTTCTTACTTTCCTTCATTCTCATTATCTTATATATAAAGACTCTCTATACTATTACTGATGGCCAATCACAAGTCTTCCCAGTAGCCTCTCTCTCAGCTAGCTGAAGCCAGATATCAACATTCTCTATTCTGAATAAGATCTCTTCTCAGATCCAAAATCCAATATCTATCACCTTTCCATACTCAGCTATGACCTCCTCTACTCTCTTCCTTGTCTCTATAGCAGTCACTATAGGTACTCCTTTTACTAGAAGTTGTATCACTCTGGAGTCCTATCTTAAGTATTATACCATTAAAATATATATCTTTCCAACAGTCAGCCCTGTCTTCAGTATGACCTCCAACAGCCCAGACTTCTCAAAGTCTACCTCTACTTCTTCCAAATCTCTCAGAAACTTCATAGATGCTATACTATCCATCTGCTTAGCAATTAGCCCCAAGATTATTTTCATTATCACTATCAAGCCCCAGAAGTATAGAGTGACTGTGAACTCTGAGATCAACTTCTTAAGTAATGGGGCCACTACTAGGCCTATCACACTATCTATCAGATCTCCTATCTGACTAGACCCCATCTTTCCAGCCCTGCCATCAGCAGTTATATCTGTATTTTTTTCCAGATTACTAGTCACTACTCCATCAGCAGTCATGCTCTCAGCTACTACACCACTGGCCCTTCTATCAGACACCCCCAAGGGAGCCCCTCCTGGTCTCCCAGCAGTAGCCTTCTCTTTACTACTCTGCAGTCATCTATCCAGTCCAGCTATCAGACCCCCCTGCTTGACCTTCTCAGCAAAGCTCATCTGATTCCCTTCTGGCTGCATCCTGCTCCCTCCTCCACTATTGCTGACCCCTCTTCTATCTTTCAAAATACTCAGTATCCCCAACCCTACTCCCTGACCCCTTGTAAGAAGATTGCTTTTTAGGATAACTATTACGTAGTTCTGGAAGGGTTTTCTGGAAGTTCTGGATATTCTGGAAGACTGTTTTCTTATGGTCAAGATCAATTTCATATGGAGTACATTCTCTACGCTTATTGATTTCTAGATCAGGTTGATGTCTCAACCAAAGTCCTTTTTTGGACTAGTTCTGGGTGTTTAGGATTTTCCGTATTTCAGGAAGTTCAAGAAACTAAGACCAGCTTAGTTGAATTGGCGTATCGCTGCAGACAATACCCAATTAGGAAATTTTGTGATGGGGTTAAGAGTAGGACCTAACAGGGAGTGGATTTACTTAAGAGTGGTTTAGGGGTTATTAAATAGGTTTATTCACTATTCATGATATTGCTATACTAGGAGTAGTTGTGTGAAGGAATATTATGGGGAAGTATTCAGAAATGTTCTTGTGTGTTCGAGTCTCAGATTCTGAGGTCTGGGGAGGGGGTATTTATACTAGTGAGGGGCTATCTGGACTATGCTAAATATGGATGTAGCACTAAGTGCCTTGCTGAGTCTGAATGCAGTCACGTAGTATAAGTGTGATCTGACATATCAAGAGATTGTCTGACTGCTGAGTCAGTTCACAGTCACATCATATAAGGCTAATCTAACTATACTATGACTGCTAAGCTATTTATAGGTTTAGGCACTGTCTAGATAGTCTTCGATGACATCACCATCAATGACATCATCTCTGAAGAAGTAGTCATCTAGGAAGAGTGGTTCGCAGATTACTTCTCCTTGTTGGCTAAGGTAATAATACATTGGAACTTCATCTCCATTCCACAGGATAGCATCGTCTGTCTCATATGCTGGATAAGGTGTTGGGGGGTGAAGAAGTGGTGCATCATCTTCGTTTTCATCAGATTCGCTATCTGCATACCTTCTATAGATTACAGTACTGTAAGTCGCAGGATTGTAGTATGCTGGCAGTTGTGGTTCATATCACTTGTACTCAGGTGGTGGGGTGGTTGATTCAGTCTCAAGAGTTGTCTGAAGGTACAGGTTATGTTCTCTGGTCTTTTTGTTGTAGTTGAAGTAATCGAGAGTGAATGCGGGTTGGTATTCATACCAGTAGTCATTGTCCCAATAAGTCTCGTAGGTAGTTATGAACTATTGTAAGTTCATCGGTAAGGTTGGTGGTATGATCAGAGTTGGTAGAGATCCTTGGCTTGAGATCATGTCAGCGTCAGAGGGATCATTGTCTTCTGCTTTGTCTTTATCGAAATAGATTATATCATAGACATCTTTTATGGCGTATCCAACTTGGGGCATTTGCAGGATGTGGTCATCGGGGTGTGGGAAGGTTCTGTCGGTAGTCTGAACGTATTCGAGATACTTGTGGTTGAGTTCTTGTATCATGTCATTAATTTGGCCATAGGACAGGGTAGCAACCATTTCACTGGTAGTAACTTGGAGATGGAAAATAAAGGTGCTATACTCATAGAAGAGTTCTCGGTGTTTGCGGGCGATGAGTTTCTGGTGTTGAGACATCTGGGTAATGTCTGTATCATGGTGGTGTTCGACCATGTCTTCCAGGAGACAGCCGATCTAGTAGTAGCTTGAGATTTGTCTGATCTGGTGGGCCTCATTAAGCATGTTCAGGGCATTCCATTGGGCTTCCACAAAGTAGAGGGGTACTAGGCTATGGATATTCATGAGGGGCAGAGGGGGTGTGGCTCGGTTGACAATGGCATTCCAAATGTCAGTGCGGATACAGTTGTAGATCTCGGTGGTCATGTTTGTGTATTTGGAAGTTATGGTTGTTATTTGTTTTGGTTCTCTGTTTCAACACATTTCCGGCCTCGGTATATATGCATTTATTCTTGATTGGTAAGATTCTGTTTATGTGAATCTTATATTCTATGACTTTGTATTGACTCAGCTTTGTGTGCTGTGACTTCTGTTTGACTCAGCTTCGTGATCACGTAGGTGATTTCCAGATTTGTTCAGAGGTTGCATGTGATTTCAGTGGCTTATTAAGAGGGTGACATGTGATTTCTGTGGCTTGGAGGTTATGTGCTTACAACTCTCCCCTTCTTAGCTTTCGACGTCCTCATTGGGGCCTTCTAATTTTGTTCTAGTGTTGTTACACCATTTGGGAGGTCAAAAGTCTGGTAAAGTCCATTTTTTCAGAAAGTGGCATGCTTGTAGTACAGTTGCCTAACGTGTTGAATTCACATGTTAAAGGGTCGTGTGTTCAATGCTGTGTGCCGGAAGTGATTCTGATGTCATTCACTGCTGGAGAATTTCCTCTAAGGAATCTTCTTAAATATCTACATCTCGTTTCCCACCAGTGGTATAGGGAGAATAGGCTGGCTTTCAGTTTTGCTATTTTTCTAGAGGATTGGTATTCTTGACTTGCTGAGTTCTTGATTTTTTATTCATGATAATTATAGTGTTCAGGAGGATATAATATATAGTATGAACTGATAGGTGTTGGAGTATTCAGATTTCATTTGTTCAAGGATCATATTTCTGAACTAAGTCAGTAGTATTCTGGAGATTGGTCTTGGGTTCCCATGTTGTATTATAGATCAGATAATCTTTCCATTTAATGAGATACTCATGGTGGTTCTTGTGGCCATGTTTGTTGAGGATTTGTTCAACTTCATATTCTTCCTGGTCATTAATAATGACAGGTGCAGGTGGTTTTGTAGTTCAGTTCGGGAATAGTTCATCATCATTGTCATTATATCACTTGAGACGTTAGACATTGAAGACTGGGTGAATCTTAATGGTGTTCAGTAGTACCAATTTGTAGGAGGTCAGAGAGACTTGTGAGATAACTTCAAATGGTCCAATGAACTTGCTGTTCAGCTTTGTAGATGGTCTGTGCTTGAGGTTGTCAACTCGGTATCCTCAGATGTCTAATAGAACTTTTTCTCCAATATCGAAGGTTTCTTCTCAGTGATGTTGGTTAACATACTGTGACTGTTGTTCTTGGGCTCATGATAAATTCTCAATTGTGATCTGGGTTAGATTATGCATTCGGAGTAAGAATTCTTCAACAGCTTCGACTGTAGAGGGTCCTTCAGTAGTTTGGATGAGTGTCAGAGGAGTGTTTGGATTTTGTCTAGTGTTGGCAAAGAATGGGGTCATTCCAAGAGAGGCTTGTTTGCTGTTGTTATAAGCAAACTTGACTGCAGTGAGGTGTTCATACCAATCATCTTGTCTATAGAAAATATAGTTTCTTAGCATTTGTTCCAGAGTTCAGTTCATTCTTTCAGTTTGGCCATCAGTTTCAGAGTGAAAGACTATAGATAGTGCAAGTTTTGTTCCAAGGTACACATAGAGGGCTTTCCAAAAATGGCTGGTGAATTTCGGGTCTTGGTCACTAACAATGATCTTAAGAAGACCATGATAGCAGAAGATATTGTCAAACAAGAGTGTGGCTATGTCTGGTGCTGTTGCAGTGGTGGTAGTTGGTATAAAGTGAGCTTGTTTGCTGAGATAGTCCACAAAGACAACAATTGCATCTTTCCCATTCTTGGTTCAGGGTAGTTGTATAATGAAGTCCATAGAGACTTGTTCCCAATTAGTAGATGGTACTGGGATAGAGTGGAGTAGACCAGGTTTTGCTAGCATTGAGGATTTGTTGCATTGGCAGGCATTATAGGAAGTGATATAGGTCTTTAGCTGATCTGCCATGTGGGGCCAATAGAAGTTTCAGGAGATAACTTTGTAGCATTTATCAAATCCTAAGTATCTAGCTGTAGGGGCATCATGACATTCGAATAGGATAGTCCTTCAGAGGTCTTGGTTGTTTGGAACATACAATCTGTTCTTGTAGTAGATAGCATTGTCCCTGAGTTGGTATTGATTGTACTGGGTATGTTTGTCAGCATCATCACTGTTCAGGATTTCTCAGAGTGCTTGAGCTTCCTTATCATCAGCACATACTGCGATAATTTGTTCCATGATGGAGTTTGTAACCATGGCGAGAGTTTGAATACAGTGAGGGACAAAAATGGACCAATGTTATATAATTATTACTTTATAAATTTATTATAATTTAAATATAAATATTATTAAATTGATATTTTAGCCAATAATAAAATAATTATATATCTTTTAGAAAATATAAAATTTATCTATATTTGGTTAATTAATTACATAATTATTACTATTTAAAGTTAAATTAATCATTGGTCCATTTTTGTTCCTTACTGTTGTTTTTATATTCTTTATGCTATAATTTATTTTATAATAAAGCTAAATATTTAAAATTTTTTCCATATATTTATTTTGATATCCTCTACCTCTCTATATCATTTTAACTTCTTTTAAATGATAAAAAGATTGTCTACTGATATCTGAAACCATATCATCAGTGAGTTGAAGTCTGGCAAGAGAAATCAACAAATTGTATAACAAATAGGGGTTGGTATGGCAACTATGAAACATATACGAATGGCAGAGTGTGTTGACATCAAAAAGCATATGAAATGAGGCTGCTCACATAAGCTTTCCATTCACAATGAGATATGGGTCATTCGTCAATGAGGTATGAGTTATTCATCAGGTGACGATGGGTAAGGCAGATATGGTGAAATAACTTAAAGACAATGGCAAAGATGACAGCTTAGTGTTAGTCCTATGATGATCACCTATTGGATGCCGTGGTATGTCATATACTGCTCAAATTTGACCGAACCACTCACATGAGGTGATTTGAGCATTTTTCCTGATTTTTTTTCACACAAATGCCATTGTCATAGGGCTAACACTAACACATGTTTTGCTGTTGTCTTTGCCATTGTCTTTAAGTTGTTTTGCCATTATCTGCCTTGCCTGTCGTCACCTGATGAACGACTAATGTCTCATTGACGAACGACCCATATCTCATTGTGAATGGAAAGCTTATGCGGGCAGTCTCATTTCACACTTTTTGACATCAACGCACTCACCTTTTATATACATTTCATGGTTGCCATACTAACCCCCTATTTGTTATACAATTTGTTGGTTTTTCTTACCGGACTTCAACTCACTGATAATATGGTTTCAGATACCAGTAGACATTCTTTTTATTATTTAAAAGAAGTTAAAATAGTATAGAGAGGTAGAGGGTATTAAAATAAATATATTGAAAAAATTTTAAATATTTAGCTTTATTATAAAATGAATTATGGCATAAAGAACATTAAGATAACAGTGAGGGACAAAAATGAACCAATGATTAATTTAACTTTAAATAGTAATAATTATATAATTAATTTACCAAATATAGATAAATTTTATATTTTCTAAAAAGTACATAATTATTTTATTATTTGCTAAAATATCAATTTAATAATATTTATATTTAAATTATAATAAATTTATAAAGTAATAATTATATAATATTGGTCCATTTTTGTCTCTCACTGTATATAATATTATTATTACAGCTATATATAAGAGTAGTAGACTCATAGACTATACCTATGTAATAATGAGTCTTATAAATGAGAAAATGCATTAAAGGAAAAGTGGTAACAATGACAAAAATATCTTCTATGGATCCCACAGATATGGCAGTAGTACTAAATGAGGTCAAAAGTATAGGCAACAATAAGGCCAATAAATCTAAACTTAAAATCAATATAATAGCAGTCAATCTATTAAGTATAATAGCT
>RBNI01000891.1:0-26026 GCA_003990745.1 Jimgerdemannia flammicorona | reverse complement strand
TTTTTATAGTCACTTAGACTCCACCATTTATTACTAGTCTATTGTTAAATATACATTCTTCCTCCTACTACCCAATCTCCATAGGGGGGCTCCTCCCCACTCTGACCCAAGCAAAGACCACCTTCTCCCCAACTACTCCCACCCTTCCCCCACTCTGCCTACAAATTTTCTCTACTAGTTTCCATCTCCGACCCCTCTGTATCCCCCAACTGAGCCACCAGCCTGTCAAGGTATCCTCCATAAGGCTATGCTACTGCTGCAGCCAGACCTCCAAGCCCAGTCTCCTCCCATCTTTGAACACAAATAGCCAGTGGCCAGCCAACTCTATCCAAATGGCCAGTGCCCAGCCTAGTGTAAGCCATTCCTTACTCACCCCTCCCACCAGTCTGCCTCTCAAATCCTCCCACTGCCCCCATGTGCCTGATCCCCTACCCCTCACCCCCGGTAGACTAATTATTTCTATTACAATATACTAGTTCTATATCTGCTATTCTGATATCTGGTTTTACTAATCTTTTTTTTATTTCTGGCATTTTTTGCAGATCTTAACAAGTTATTTAATATCTTTCTCTATTCTAGACCACTATATTATTCTTTTTACTTTATTATAGATATTTGTTCCTCTTAGGTAACTAAGTTCATATACTGATTTCATTACTTATTCTTTCTTATACTCTGGTATAACTAGTAGTTTTTCTTTTTTTAATATTTCTCTATCAGTATTGAATTGTTTTCAGATTCTATTAATAATTATTTATATCTATTCTTTCAGATATTGAGTCATCTTATACTGTCTAAGATAGGTGATAATTCTATAATAGAGTTTCTTATACTTTTGGTTTTATTAGTAATGAGTATTTCAGAGTATCCATAAGAGTACATCTGTATTAGCATTAGTTCTTTCTGAGTAGTATAGGATGGTTATATTATAAGCTTACAGTTTCATGATCTACATATCTAATAAATATTCCTTTAGGTTTACTTGTGATCAACTATCAGGTGACAGCAGAATGATCAGTCAGAATAGTGAAGTATCTTCTGATAGATAGTAGTAGAACTTTCTTATAGCCCAGAAGACTGCAAGATACCTTAGCTTATAGGATTCATATTCTTTTTCTCCTCTATAGATTCCTTAGCTGAGATATATAATTATATATTAGACCTTACTCTTCTTTTATACAAGGATAGCTCTAAGTTCAATTAAGCTTGTATCTGCCTATAAGATGAACTCTTGAGATCAGTATGGTCTCCTCAAGATAGATACTTATATCAAATAGACATTGAGATATTTGAAGGCTTGTTGTTGCCTATTAGTTTATTTGAATTTGATATTCTTCTTTAACAATTCATAGAAATGACCTGTAATGTTGAAGAATCTTTTGATAAACCTTCTATAATATGGTGAGTCCTATAAAGGCTTGAGCTTCAGTAGCCATAGTGAGTCTTGGGCAGGCTACAACTGCTTGAATCTTGATAAAGTATATATGAGTTCTGGTTTTATTAATAATATATCTAGTATAAGATCTCAATTTTTACAAACTTATATTTCTTTGATTTAATGAACAGACTATACTCTCTCAGTTTCTATTCTATAATTCAGATTTTTCTTGGCTATCTTACTGAAGATAATTATATTATCTAATAGAAACTTGCTGGGGCATTATATATGCTGAATGTTATCCTAAGATAAACATAGATTCTATCTAGAGGAATGATAGCTAACTTTTTACTAACTTTCTTAAAGGTCAATTTCATAGAATTCTGGATATAAATCCAAAATAATATAATATTATACTTTATCTCTAAGTATCACCAGAATGTTACTAATGAGGTATAGTAGTTAGTAATTCTTTTTGATAACTTTATTGAGTTTTCTGTAATCTGTACAGACTCTTGGGGTAAATTCTCTCAGTCTGCTTTCTTTCTTTGGGTCTAATATATTTGTAAGAACTAGGGTCTAATGGGCTTTTTAATGATACTGGCTTCTTCTATCTGCTTGATTTTCTCTCTGAGCTATTCATAATATATTGTTGAGATTGGTCTTGCCCTTTTTTTTTATTTTTTTAATTTTTTTATAGTCACTTGGACTCTGCCATTTATTACTGGTCTAATAATAGAGTACAATACACCTTCCCACTACCCAATCCCCCAAGCCCTAATTGGCTCTCCCTCAATATCTTCACACTTGAAAACCACCTTACCACCCACTACTCCAACCCTCCCCTCACTCTGCCTATAAATTTTCTCTACCAAGTAATGGCTCTGACCCCTCTACAAGTCCCAACCCAGCCACCAGTCTATCAAGATGTCCTCCATTAATCCTTCCACTGTACTAGCCATACCTCCAACTCCAACTGCCATTCTTTCTTAAAAACAAACAACCAGTGATCCAGCAGCCCCACCCATACAGCTAAAACCCAACTCAAAGTGAGTCACTCCTTATCTATCCCACTCACCAATCTATCTCTTAGAATCTTTCATTGACCCCTCTCTCCATCCCCTCTCTTCACAATACTCAATCAATTCCCAACTACTAGCCAAAAGTCACTAAGTTTCTCACACTCTCCCAGCCAATATTCTGCATCTATACAAATGCCCCTTCCTATCTTATATTATAATACTCCTTACAGTCAAAGTTACCTCCCTCTACCAGATAACTGGAGCAAAAGTTGAGTATAACATTCCACTACAGTATATGCTATCAAACTACTCAGTATCTGGGTAGCAACTATTGCTATACCTCCACACACTATTCTCAGACCCCATTCCAATCCCAATTCTCACCAATATCTACCAACTGCCACCTGCTAGGCCAAGCATTCTGTCCTAGCCCCCTCTGGCACTTGACCCTATTACCAATATCAAAGTTAATTAGAGGATTACTCTCTAACAGCACTCAATCCTACCTCTAAATTGCTGGGCCCCAAGGTATCTCACCTTCGGCCCTGCTCTTTGCAAATCCCAATATAGTGTGCCCCATCAGCTACTCCCCACTGGAATCCTCCATATTACATATACCCACTGTTCAGAAGCCTAAACAAGGATAGTAGATTCCTAGTAGAGCCTCTTAGTGAGAACCTCCTCTCCCAGATCTTCTGCATCAAAGGAATCCAGCTACCACCCCTCAATTCCACCACTCTCTTCAGCCACTATGCTTGCAAACAATACAGTCATTTCAGAAAGTCCACCAGCCCTAGGCCTCCTCTAGCCAATGGCAATGACAAGATTTCCCAACTAATCTGACTCCTCCTTCTAGCCCAGATCTACCCTTTGGCCAACATCAATAACCTCTTCACTACCTAGGCCAGAAAATCCTAGTGATACCCCAAATACTATAGTTTGGACAGCCAGTAGACATTCAAAATCGAAACATGTCCCACCAAAGACAAGTGTCAGCCTCCTTAACTTTGCAGGGCCTCCCCCAAGATAGCCACTCTCTGCTTCTACCAAGTATGTGGCTGGACTAACTTATATACCAAAAGATAAATACCCAAGTATCTCACAGCTTCTCCAGCCAGAACAATAGTTCCAATGACATCCCCTCCCACTAGTCCATTACTCAACACCATTATTTCACACTTGTGCCAGTTGAGTTTAGCCCCAGAGTGTGCTTCATATCACTCCACCATTTTCTGAAGTTCTACAATATCTGCAACTGATCCCAGACCAACCACCATATCATCTGCAAATGTCCTGACTTTCTATACAATTCCAAATACTAAGAGCTCTACTACTCTCTGCCAAATCCTGTCCATTAGGAGCTCTAAGGATAAAGCATATAGAATAGGGGACAGTGGGTCCCACTAGAGAATGTCTCTATCTAGAGAAAACAACACCCTGTGATACCTATTATACATAAGCTCCACTCTACTCCTTTCCAGTAGGCTAATCATTGCCATCTGGAACTATTGGGAGAAACCAATCTTATCTAACATCTTTACTAACCAGACTTACTGATCACAATCATAAGCCTTCTTCTGATCCAAGAAGATCAATCTCCCATCTAGTCCACAAGCTTGAACCTCTTTAATAATGCCATATACCTAAGCCATGCTATCCCTGATGAGCGAGCCACCTACAAAGCCTTGCTATTTCTTACCCAAGACTTGCTGAGCCATCTTCTATATTCTCACTACTACATCCTTGGTGACAAACTTTCTGTCCATATCCAGAAGCATAATAGACTACCAATTCTACTAGTTCTCTCTTCTATCTTTGTCCTTATAAAGTAGTACCACCAGTCCGAGATCTTTCTCACCCACTCACCTCTCTGACTGTATTACCAAGTCACACAGCACTATTATCTCTCCCAGTACCCCAGAGATTCCCAGCATCTTCTTCCAAAAGTCCCAGGGCAGACAATCCTCACCAGGTGTCATACCCAGCATAGTTGTGACAAGAGCCTGGCAAATCTCATCCTCCTGTATCAGTATCTTTTTTTTTTTTTTTTTTTTTTTTTAGTCACTTGGACTTTGCCATTTATTACTAGTCTATTGTTAAATATACAGTCTTTCTCCTACTACCCAATCTCCACAGGGGGGCCTCTCCCCACCCTGACCCAAGCAAAGACCACCTTCTCCCCAACTACTCCCACCCTTCCCCCACTCTGCCTACAAATTTTCTCTACCAGTTTCTGTCTCTAATCTCTCTGTATCCCCCAACTGAGCCACCAGTCTGTCAAGGTATCCTCTATAAGGCTACGCTACTACCGCAGCCAGATCTCCAAGCTCAGTCTCCTCCTATCTTCAAATACAAATAGCCAGTGGCCGGCCAACCCTACCCAAATAGCCAGTGCCCAGCCTAGTATGAGCCATTCCTTTCTCACCCCTCCCACCAGTCTGTCTCTCAAATCCTTCCACCACTCCCACATATCTGATCCCCTGCCCCTCACCCCTAAATAATCCCCAACAGATTACCAAAAGTCACTAAGTACCTCACACTCTCCTAGCCAATGTTCTGGCATCTGTATATAACCCTCTTCCTGGCCTATATTATAGCATTCCTCATAGTCAAAACGATCCCTCTCAACAAGGTGACCTGAGCAGTAATTGAGCATGACATTCCTCCTCAACATGCATCACCAAGTCACCCAATACTTCAGCAGCATCCATCTTTTCACCTCAGCACTCCATGTCCAAATGCTCTGCCAGTCCCACTCCTCACCAATTCCTACACCTTGCCAACCACTGGGCCACAGATCCTGGCCAAGTCCCCTCTGGCAGTCTATCTCATCACTAATGTCAAACTCAAGCAATGGGACTCCACCCAGTAGTACTCAGTCCCATCGCCACATCTCTGGGTCCCAATTCTCCTCTCCTTCATTTCCCTACCAATAGATCCTGATGTGGTACACCCCCTCTGCTATCCCCTACCAGAAGCCTTTAAATCACAATTGAACAGTGTTCTGAAGTCCAACCAAAGATAGGAGATCACCAGTTGAACCTCTAGATGCAGACCACCTCTTCCAAACCTTCTGTAATAAGGGAACCCAACCATCCCCTCTCAATTCCATGGCTCTCTTCAACCACCAAACCCTCAAGCAGTGTAGCCTCTTTGGAAAGTCCACCAGTCCTAGTCTGCCACTCACCACTGGTAGGGATAAGACCTCCCAGCTTATCTGACTCCTCCTTTCAGCTCAGATCCAACCCTTGGCAAGCTTCAATAGCCTCTTCACTACCCAGGATGGGAAGTCCAGATGGTATATCAGATACCACAGCTTTGGTAGCCAGTAGATATTCAAAATTGTAATACACCCTACTAGGGACAATTGACAGCCCCCCCAGCTCCACAGGGCCTTCCCCCAGATGCCAACCCACTGTTCCCACCAAAGCCTGGGTAGTACTGACCCATATACTGAAAGATAGATACCCAAGTACTACACTGCCTCACCAGCTGGGACAATTGTTCCAATAACCTCCCTGCCCACCAGACCATTGCCTAACACCATCATTTCGCACTTATGCCAGTTAAGTCTTGCCCCAGAGTTCTCCTCATACCACTCCACTGTCTCCTTAAGCTCCTCAACATCAGCAATTGATCTCAGTCTGACCACCATGTTATCTGCAAAGGCCCCCACCTTCTACTCAATACCAAAGATGGAGAGCTCCACTATCTTCTGCCTGATTCTATCCAGTAGCAGTTCTAGGGAAAGGGCATACAAAATGAGGGACAATGGGTCCCTCTGGGGCACCTCCCTGCCCAGGGGAAAGGCCACCCCTCAATGTCCATTACACATGATTGCTGCCCTACTCCCTTCCAGTAGACTGACCATTGCTGACTGGAACTGGTATAGGACCCCAGCCCTATTTAAAACTTTCGCCAGCCAGACTTGTCTCACCCAATCATAAGCCTTCTCCTGGTTCAAAAAGACCAGATGCCCATCCAATCCACAAGCCTATGCCCCTTCAATAATTCCATGTACCTAGGCTGTACTATCCCTAATAAGCCATCCCCCTACAAAGCCTCTCTGCTCAATACCCAAGATTTGCTGTGCCACCTTCTGTAGTCTTGCAACTACCACCTTAGTAACCAATTTTCTATCTATATCCAAGAGCATAATCAGCCTCCAGTTCTTCCAGTCCTCTCACCTTCCTTTGTTCTTATAGAGTAAGGTTACCAACTCCAGATCCTGCTCCCTCACCCATCTCCTTGTCTATAGAATAAGATCACACAATGCTGTCATCTTCCCCAGTACTCCTGGGACCTCAACCATCTTCTTCCAAAAATCCCAGGGCAGACTATCTTCTCCAGGCACTATACCCAATGTAAGCACACAACCTACAAGCCACAGAAATCACATGTCACTCTCTTAACAAGCCACTGAAATCGCATGCAACCTCTGAACAAATCTGGAAATCATCTGTGTGATCATGAAGCTGAGTCAAACAGAAGTCACAGCACACAAAGCTGAGTCAATATGAAGTCACGAAACACAAGGTTTACACAAACAGAATCTTACCAATCAAGAACAAATGCATATATACCGAGCCCCAAGATGTATTGAAACAGAACTAAAACAAATAACAACCACAACTTCCAAATACACAAACATGACCACCGAGATCTACAACCGCATCTGCGCTGACATTTGGAATGCCATTGTCAACTGAGCCACACCCCCTCTGCCCCTTATGAATATCCATAGCCTAGCACCCCTCTACTTCATGGAAGCCCGATGGAATGCCCTGAACATGCTTAACAAGGCCCACCAGATTGGACAAATCTCAAGCTACTACCAGATCAGCCACCTCCTGGAAGACATGGTCAAACACCATCAGGATACAGACATTACCCAGATGTCTCAACACTAGAAGCTCATCACCCGCAAACACCAAGAACTCTTCTATGAGTATAATATCTTTATTCCCTGCCTCTGAGTTACTACCAGCAAAATGGTTGCTACTCTGTCTTATGGCCAAATCAATGATATGATACAAGAACTCAACCACAAGTATCTTGAGTATATTGAAACTACAGACAGAACCTTCCTGCACCCCAATGACTACATTCTGCAAATGCCCCAAGTTGGATATGCCATGAAGGACATCTACGATATAATCCACTTCGATGAGGATGAAGCAGAAGACAATGATCCCTCTGATACTGATATGACCTCAAGCCAAGGATCTCTACCAACTCTGATCATACTGCCAACTTTGCCAATGAACTTACAACAGTTCATAACTGCCTATGAGACTTATTGGGACAATGACCACTGGTACAAATATCAACCTGCATTCACCCCCAATTACTTCAACTACAATGAAGAGACTGGAGAACACAACCTGTACCTTTAGACAACCCTCAAAGTTGAACCAACAACTCCACCACCTGAGTATGAGTGACATGAACCACAGCCGCCAGCTTACTACAACCCTGTGACTCATAGTGCTGTAACTTATAGAAGGTACGCAGACAGTGAATCTGATGAAAGCAAAAACAATGCACCCCCCCTTCGCCCACCAACACCTTATCCAGCATATGATACAGACAATGCTATCCTGTAGGACGGAGATGAAGTTCCAATGTATTATTACCTCAGCTAATAAGAAGTAATCTGTAAACCACTCTTCCTAGATGACTACTGCACTAGAGATGATATCATCGATGGTGATGTCATCGAAGATTACCCAGACAGTGTCTAAACCTATAAATAGTTTAACAGTCATAGTATAGTTAGATTAGCCTTGTATAATGTGACTGTAAACTGACTCAGCAGTCAGATGATCTCTTGACATGTCAGATCACTCTTGTACTACGTGACTGCATTCTGACTCAGCAAAGCACTTAGTGCTATATCCATATTTAGCATAGTCCAGATAACCCCTTACTAGTATAAATACCCCCTCCCCCAGACCTCAGAATCCCAGACTCGAACACACAAGAACATTTCTGAATACTTTCCCATAATATTCCTTTATACAACTACTCCTAGTATAGCAATATCATGAATAGCAAATAAACCTATTTAATAACCTACAAATTACTCTTAAGTAAATCTGCTCCCCGTTAGGTCCTACTCCTAACTCTGTCATGAAATTTCCTAATTGGCTATTGTCTGCAGCGATACGCCAATTCAACTAAGCTGGTCTTAGTTTCTTAAACTTCCTGAAATATAGAAAATCCTAAACATCCAGAATTAGTCTGAAAAAGGACTTTGATTGAGACGTCAACCCGATCTTGAAATCAATAAGCATAGAGAACATACTCTATATGAAATTGATCTTGACCATAAGAAAACGGTCTTCCAGAATATCCAGAACTTCCAGAAAACAATTTCAGAACTATGTAACAGTTACCCTAAAAAGCAACCCTTTTACAACTTGGTAGCAGCAGTTTATAATCCAATTCCACTTCAAGATACTTCCTCATCCTGCTACAAACCCTTCTGCAAATTCCTATGAGTTGGTATAAAGCCCAACCTCTGAACTGGAATTTATTCTGAACCATCTGGCAATCTGGAGAGAATTGAACCTGACATATAAGGACAATTTGACCTCCATACCTGTAACAAGTGGGACAAACTTCATTTAAAGAAAGAAGTACTCTGATTAAACTAGCAAATAGGCAAAACTCTATTCATGGAACTCCTTGCCCTACACCCAGCAAGTCAAGATGAAGAAGGTCTTATAGAAGCCTTTTTTACCCTTCTCAATAAGAGTTTTGTCAGCTCTACAAATCCGAGTAACCTAGGACAACCAGCAGCAGTCTTTCTAGCCTTAGTTCCTCATGAAGCCCAAGCCTCTGTAGCCAAGTGGCTCAACTCTACCAACTTTCACCGAACCAGGACCAAGACCATGTTATATTACCGATTCCAGAACAGCAAGACCTGCCATTTTCTTAAGGAAGAAGCAAGAGAAACCCTTCATCAACTATCTGATCCCGAATCCAAAGCAGGCCCTGCTATAGCCCTATCTGAATCCGAAACCAATACCAAACCAGAACTTGACTTTGAATTGAGTCCATCTGAAATCAGATATATGACTGATTCTGTCTACTTTGATGCTAAGCAAACCCAAATACATGGGGACCAAACCAAAGAAGAGGAGGAGTATCTCAGTGAATTTGATCCCAGATATACTACCAAAGGAGACATACCTCCATCAGGACAGAACATACCTATACAGCAATAGACAGCTATCTATCAAGCTCTTACTCCAGACCCACAACTATTACTCTAGCAACTTACACAGACCCAAAGAACCCCATCACACTCTACACCAGTACCTCAAGTAGTACTAGTAACACCACTACCAGCAGTCCAACTACCTCCAGTAAACAACATGGTAAACCAACAGATTCTAGACCTTATAGCCCAGGTAGCTATAATGGTAGCAACCATTACTGCTTTAGCCAAACAGACCTGACCTACAAAAAATCTAAGTCTACCTACCTTCAATGGTACTATACAAGAAGTCCAAAGCTTTATTAGTATAGTTGATACCAACTTTGAAGCCAATCAATGGACTAATGAGTGAGTTGCTGACCACGTTCTGACAAACAATCAAGACCACACTTTGGAACAACTCTTTGCTACCACTACAGCCTATATCCACTGAGTTGTTACATTTTTTCGAGAACCTGCCAAAGAATGGTGGCGAACTCTTTCTGAAAAACCCCTCACATGGGACACCCAACCTGCAGTAGTTGCTCAGAATGCAGCAAATAATGCTCCAGGATATGGAGCCCATCCTGCAGCCCCTGGACTTAAACAACTTATGATTGCTCAATATCACAGTGAAACCATAATTGCTGAATCCCGAATAACACTCTGCAACCTTAAATTCAATGTACATGGCAAGGAGAAATTTGAAACCTTCTGTACAAAACTCAAGTCACTCCTGAACACTATTGGCATACATAGGATATATTGCCAATGATGAAGCATAAAATAGTACAAGAGCAGATCATCTATTCAATGCCCTGTCTGAATGGCTTACTAGGAAAATCTGAGAACAAGGATACCCAGTTGGTTGTAACCACCAACAATGGTGCCTGGCAAGAATCAAGACTATGGTCAAGTGGATCCTAATAGCTGGACCCATTCTGCCCCGAAGACAATTCAACAACAAGGAAAAGACTTGGACTAAGAAAGAAGAACCCAAGTATGAAGCATCTTGAGCTCCCTCATCATCCACTTTGTGGATACCCAGAAATCATGAACCCACCCAGCTGAGTACCTTCAAGAAACTTACCGAAGGTGAAAGGAATAAACTTAGAAGAAGCAGAGCATGCTTCTATTGCCGAAAGACAGAATACATGATCAGTGCCTGCCCTAACTGAAAACCCTAAACAGCAATATGAGCAACTGTTACCACTCTGCACCACCTCAACAATCTGACCACCAGAATACTAGACTTTGTCAAATTAAGACAAACTACTAAGGCCCCAACCAAAGGAAGTCAAAAAGCAGCTGGATATGACCTGTATGCAGCCAAAGAAGCTACAGTCTCTAACCGAGAAGTCAAGCAAGTCTATATAGGAATCAGTATCCAAATTCCTGAAGGACATGTTGGAAGAATATGCTGTCACAGCAGCCTAGCATTGAAAGGACTCTCAGTAGAAGGAGGAGTCATTGATGAAGATTATACAGGCGAAATTATTGTCCTCATCCGAAACCACAGTTGGACACCCTTCAAGATCCCTATAGGCTTCTGCATTGCCCAGATCCTATTTAAAAAAATTGAGTCAGACCTGACAGTCAAGGAAGTCTCTGAACTATGGCCCACTATCTGAGGATCCAAAGGATTTGGCTCATCAAACAAGGCCCCAGTCCAACCTATCGTGAACAAAGAAGAATAATTCTACAAGAAAATCGAAGATGGATATGTACCAAGTGGCCGATGCCCCCACAGCATTGAAATGTACTCTTTCTGCATAATTGATGATTGCTTCTCTTATGTCAATGAACTGGCTCAAAGAAGAACTAACAGAAGGAAAGCCCCTACAACTGAAATCACCACCATTAGATCAGACAAACTGCTTACACTTAAAGCTTTTGTCAATTGAGCACCTGTTAAGATTATGATAGACAGTGGTACCTCATGCAACTTCATCAATGAAGAAACAGCCAACAGACTCAAGATCTTCACCTCTCCAGTACAACAAACTCAAGCAGTCGCTACAGCTGATGGAACCTCACATATCATTAGCAAGAAAGTTCACAACCTACTCTTCTAAATTGGTGACTATTGAGTACATGTTACTCTCCAGATTGTACCACTTCCTGACAATGAAATCATCCTTGGAACTCCATGGTTAAAACAAGAGAACCCCATGATTGATTGGGTAAACCATTCTCTGACCATCAAAAAAGGATACCACAACTTCAAACTATAAGGCAAAAAAGACCCACTTAACTCTAGTGACTCTGGACTAAGGATCACCTACATCAACAAGCTACAACTTAAGAAATTAGCCAAGAGATGCCCTCTCTTTATTATCTCCATCCGTCCACCCAAAGAAGAACCCAAGAACTCTGAAGAAGACTTTTCCAAAGTTGACAGCCATGTCAGACCACTACTCCAGAAATTCTGAGATATATTCCCGAAGAAACTCCCAAAAGGCCTACCTCCCAAACGAACAGTAGACCATACTATCAAGACTATTCCAGATACCAAGCCAGCCTTCAAATCAATCTACCACATGTCTCTGAGAGAAATCGATGCACTCAAGAAAGAAATTGATAAACTCCTGGAACAAGGATTCATCAGACCCAGTGTATCACCCTATGGTACACCAGTCCTCTTTGTTGTCAAGAAAGGAGACCTGTAAATGTGCATTGATTACTGTGACCTCAATGAACAGACCATCACGAACTATTGCCCACTACCCAGAATCGATGAAATATTTGATAGGCTTACCAACCCACAATTCATGAGCTCTTTTGACCTGTGAAATGGTTATTGGCAAATTGCTATGAAAGAAGAAGATATCTACAAGACAGCCTTTTGAACCCACTATGGACATTTCGAATTCCTGGTTATGCCCTTTGGCTTAACTAATGCTCCTGCAACCTTCCAGATACTGATGAATATCATTCTACATCCATACCTGGACAAATTCATTATTGTCTATATTGACAACATCCTAGTCTTCAGCAAAACCCTGGAGGAACACCTCGAACACCTTGAACTAGTACTACTGAAACTCCAAGAAAACAGACTCTTTGCAAAACTCAGCAAGTGCGAATTTCTCCTAAAAGAAATTCAGTTCCTTGGACACATCATCATACCAAATGGAATCAAAGTAGACTCCAGCAAAATCTCTGCAATCAAAGATTGGCCCAGACCCAAGAAGCTGAAAGACCTCCAGTCATTCCTGGGATTAGCAAACTATTACAGATGATTTATTGCCAACTTCACCAAAATTACCACTGCTCTTACCCAAATGACCAAGCACAGCAAGAAACAAGAACAACCCTGGACCATGAAACAAGAGAAAGACTTCAACAATCTTGCAAATTGGGGACCTGAACAAGATACAGCCTTTCAAGCATTGAAAGATGCTTTGATAACTACTCCAGTACTTCAAGTGGTAAATCCTGCCCTACTATATGAAGTTACCACTGATGCCTCTGACCTAGCTCTTGGAGTGGTACTCATGCAAGAAGGACATCCTGTGGCCTATCACTCCCACAAGTTCAATGATGCCGAAATCAACTACATAACTCACAAGAAGGAGATGTTAGCCATTGTAGATACTCTGATCAAATGGCAATTATACCTAGAAGGAGCACACTTCACTGTATTGACTGACCACAAGTCATTAGTCAACATCAAAACCCAGGCTACTCTTTCTTGAAAACAAGCCAGATGGATGAAAGTCCTCACCAACTTTGACTATGAAATCCAGTACTGCTCTGGTAAGGAAAACATTGTTACCGATACAATCTCCAGACCACCTATTGAAGAAGTCATCCAAACTCTCACTCTGGTTACAAACTCCATCATGGAACAAATTATCACAGCATATACTGACGATAAGGAAGCTCAAGCACTTTGAGAAATCCTGAACAGTGATGATACTGACAAGTGTACCCAGTATAATCAATACCAACTCAAGAATAATGCTATTTACTACAAGGACAGATTGTATGTTCCAAACAACTGAGACCTTCGAAAGACTATCCTATTTGAATGTCATGATGCCCCTACAGCTAGACATTTAGGATTTGATAAATACTATGAAGTTATCTCCTAAAACTTCTATTGGCCCTGTATGGCAGATCAGCTCAAAACCTACATCACTTCCTGTGATGCCTGCCAATGGAACAAGTCCTCAACACTAGCAAAACCTGGTTTACTCCACCCTATCCCAGTACCATCCACTAATTGGGAACAAATCTCTATGGATTTCATTGTACAACTACCCCAAACCAAGAACGGGAAAGATGCAATTGTTGTCTTTGTGGACTATCTTAGCAAACAAGCTCACTTTGTACCTACCACCACCAATGCAACAGCACTAGACATAGCTATACTCTTGTTTGACAATATCTTCTGCTATCATGGTCTTCCTAAGATCATTGTTAAAAGTCAGTAGAGTTGAGCCACTTGGCTACAGAGGCTTGGGCTTCATGAGGAACTAAGGCTAGAAAGACTACTGCTGGTTGTCCTAGATCGCTCAGGTTTGTGGAGCTAACAAAACTCTTATTGAGAAGAGTAAAGAAGGCTTCTATAAGACCTTCTTTGTCTTGACTTGCTGGGTATAGTGCAAGGAGTTCAGTGAATAGGGTTTCACCTATTTACTGGTTTAATCAGAGTACTTCTTTCTTTGAATGAAGTTTGTCCCACTTGTTGCAGGTGTGGAGGTCAAATTGTCCTTATACATCAGGTTCAATTCTCTCCAGATTGTCAGATGGTTCAGAATAAATTCCAGTTCAGAGGTTGGACTTTATACCAACTTGTAGGAATTCACAGAAGGGTTTGTAGCAGGATGAGGAAGTGTCTTAAAGCAGAATTGGATTGTAAACTGCTGCTACCAAGTTATAAGAGGGTTGCTTTTTAGGGTAACCATTATGTAGTTCTGGAAGAGTTTTCTGGAAGTTCTGGATATTCTGGAAGACCATTTTCTTATGGTCAAAATCAATTTCGTATGGAGTATGTCCTCTATGCTTATTTATTTCAAGATTGGGTTGACGTCTCAACCAAAGTCCTTTTTTGGACTAGTTCTGAATGTTCAGGATTTTCCGTATTTCAGAAAGTTCAAGAGACTAAGACCAGCTTAGTTGAATTGGCGTATCACTGCAGACAATACCCAATTAGGAAATTTCATAATAGGATTAGGAGTAGGACCTAATGGAGAGCAGATTTACTTAAGAGTGGTTTGTGGGTTATTAAATAGGTTTATTTGCTATTCATGATATTGCTATACTAGGAGTAGTTTGTATGAAGGAATATTTGTGGGAAAGTGCTCAGGAGTTGTGTTCGGATTGTTCAGGTCTGTTTAAGTCTGAGATTCTGAGGTCTGGGGGATAGGGTATTTATACTAATGAGGGGCTATCTGGACTATGCTGGATATAGATGTAGCACTAAGTACTCTACTGAGTCAGAATGTAGTCATATAGTACAAGTTTGATCTGACATGTCAAGAGATCATCTGACTGCTGAGTCAGTTCACAGTCATGTCATATAAGGCTAATCTAACTATACTATGACTGCTAAGCTATTTATAGATTTAGGTGCTGTCTGGTTAGTCTTTGATGACATCACTATTGATGACATCATCACTGGCAAAGTCTGAGTAGTTTTCTGACTTCTGACATCATCAGTTTCAAGGTTTCGTTACTTCTATCTCTTACAAGATTAAGGCTGTCCTTGGTGGCGGTGGTTGTATAAGAATAACAGGTCTTGGTTCTCTTTTTTTTTGGTCTGCTGGCACATTTGCAAGGACTGACCATTCTTGTCTAGGGCAAGGGCTCCCAATGTCATGGCTGGGGGTTTGAATCTCTCGGAAATGATATTTTCTATAATCTTAGGTAATTTCTAGTAGTAATATCTATCATGCAGATGGCTTGAGATTGGTTTCGATGATGTTGGCTTTCTTGAGTTCAGATGAAGTGTCTATTACTCTCTAATGGAGATGACACAGATAGAGCGAATGGAGTTGTTCAAATACATTTTGCTTCCACTAAGTAATGAGGTCTTGTATAGTCATGGTATATCTTGGTCTTGAGTTGATAAGTGCAGTTCATGAACCTTTTGGTAGATAAGATAGTATTCTTCTTATCTCACTTTGAGTTTGGTACTTTCGGTTTTCTTTTGTAATAGTATAGTACATCAAACTAGTTATAGTAGTTCAGAGTCAGTCTTATGGTTGTAGTACTTCTTCTAGTATTCTTGTATCTTGGTGGTGGGTTCTCGTGCTTGCTGGTGTATTTTATGTAACCAGATGATCTCTTGTTTTGTAGTCTCACATGTGGTTTCCAAATTAGTTCTGAAGATGCTATGTGATTTTGGTAGCTTGGAGGTTGTGTGCTTATAGCATTTCTCTTTCTTTCTAAGATCTTTCCAGATCTTTCTTTCAGATTATATATAAATATCCTTGTTCTCTGTCTAAATAAAGCTCAGAATATTTTCTCCAAGAAATCCTTCAAGAATACTTGAACCTTTAAGTATCTCTTTGAGCTACTTTAGACTAACTAGAACTTCCAGATTTAGCTACTTCCTCTTAAAGAAACTAGAACCATTACACTTAGTAACAGCAGTGTCATTATACCTTGCCTTATTAAGAAACCTCATATAAATTTGGAAACCAGTCACAACTAGTCATACAAACCCAAAATAAGCCATAAAGAGTCAGTCTACCAGTATAAGTACACAACCTCCAAGCTACTGAAATCACATGCAACCTCTAAACAAATCTGAAAATCATCTGTAAGATCATGAAGCTGAGTCAAAACAAAGTCATAGTATATAAAGTTGAGTCAACTCAAAGTCACAGAACACAAAATTTATACAAATAGAATCTTATTAATTAAGACCAAATATATATATACTGAGTACTGAGATATATCAAGATAGAGAACCATAACAAATCAAATAAACAACCCCAATACTTGAACATAAATATGATCATTGAGATCTACAACTATATCTGTGCTGACATTTAGAATGCTATTATCAACTAAGCTACACTTTCTCTGTCTCTTATAAATATCTGATGAAATGCTCTAAATATACTTAGTGAGGCCTACTGAATTGAATAAATCTCAAGCTACTATCAAATTGGCTGTCTCCTAGAAGACATAATTAAACACCACTATAATATAGATATTACTCAGATATCTTAACACCAGAAATTTATTATCCACAAATATCAAGAACTCTTCTATGAGTATAGTACTATTATTTCCTACCTCTGAGTTATTATCATAGAAATGGTTACTACTCTATTCTATGATCAAATTGATAATATAATATAAGAACTCAACCACAAGTATATTGAATATATTCAAACTATAGACAGAATCTTTCTGTATCTCAATAATCATATCCTGCAAATGTCCCAAGTTGGATACACTATAAAGGATGTCTATGATATAATTCAGTTTAATAAAGATGAAGTAGAAGATAACAATCCCTTCAATACTGACATGACCTTTAGCCAAGAATCTCTGCTAATCCTGATTACCTCACCAATCTTGCCAATGAACTTACAATAGTTTATAACCACCTATGAGACTTATTAGAATAATGGTCACTGATATGAGTACTAATTTGCATTTACCTCTAATTACTTCAACTATAATGAAGAGACCAGAGAATATAATCTATACCTCTAGACAACTCTCAAGATCAAACCAATAACTCTACCACCTGAGTTATAAGAGGGTTGCTTTTTAGGGTAACTGTTACATAGTTCTAGAAGGGTTTTCTGGAAGTTCTGGATATTCTAGAAGACTGTTTTCTTATGGTCAAGATCAATTTCATATGGAGTACATCCTCTACGCTTATTTATTTCAAGATCGAGTTGATGTCTCAACCAAAGTCCTTTTTCGGACTAGTTCTGGATGTTCAGGATTTTCTGTATTTCAGAAAGTTCAAGAAACTAAGACTAGCTTAGTTGAATTGGTATATCACTGCAGACAATACCCAATTAGGAAATTTCATGATAGGGTTAGGAGTAGGACCTAATGAGGAGCAGATTTACTTAAGAGTGGTTTGTGGGTTATTAAATAGGTTTATTTGCTATTCATGATATTGCTATACTAGGAGTAGTTGTGTAAAGAGATATTGTAGAGAAGTGCTCAGAAGTTGTGTTTGGATTGTTCAGATCTATTTAAGTCTGAGATTCTGAGGTCTGGGGGAGGGGGTATTTATACTAGTGAGGGGTTATCTGGACTATGCAAAATGTGGATGTAGCACTAAGTGCCTTGCTGAGTTAGAATGCAGTCACATAGTACAAGAGTGATCTGATATGTCAAGAGATTGTCTGACTGCTGAGTCAGTTTACAGTCACATTGTACAAGGCTAATCTAACTATACTATAACTGCTAAGCTATTTATAGGTTTAGGCACTGTCTGGATAGTCTTTGATGACATCACTATTGATGACATCATCACTGGCAAAGTCTGAGCAGTTTTCTGACTTCTGACATCATCAGGTTCAAGGTGTCATTACTTCTATCTCTTGCAAGATTAAGGCTGTCCTTGGTGGCAGTAGTTGCACAAGTATAAGCACACAACCTCTAAGCCACAGAAATCACATGTCACTCTCTTAACAAGCCACTGAAATCACACGTGACCTCTGAACAAATCTGGAAATCATCTGCATGATCATGAAGCTGAGTCAAACAGAAGTCACAGTACACAAAGCTGAGTCAATATGAAGTCATGGAACACAAGGTTCACACAAATGGAATCTTACCAATCAAGAACAAATGCATATATACTGAGCCCCAAGATGTGTCGAAACAGAGAATCAAAACAAATAACAACCACAACTTCCAAATAAACAAACATGACCACCAAGATCTACAACTGCATCCATGCTGACATTTGGAATACTATTGTCAACTGAGCCACACCCCCTCTGCCCCTCATTAATATCCATAGCCTTGCACCCCTCTACTTCATGGAAGCCTGATGGAATGCTCTGAACATACTTAATGAGGCCCACCAGATTGGACAAATCTCAAGCTACTACCAGATCGGCCATCTCCTGGAAGACATGGTTGAACACCACCATGATACAGACATTATCCAGATGTCTCAACACCAGAAACTCATTGCCTGCAAATACTGAGAACTCTTCTATGAGTACAGCACCTTTATTTCCTGCCTCTGAGTTACTACCAGCAAAATGGTTACTACCCTGTTCTATGGCCAAATCGATGACATGATACAAGAACTCAACTACAAGTATCTTGAGTACATTGAAACCACAGACAGAACCTTCCCACACCCCAATGACCACATCCTGCAAATGCCCTAAGTTGGATATGCTATGAAGGACATCTACAATATAATCCACTTTGATGAGGATAAAGCAGAAGACAATGATCCCTCTGATGCTGATATGACCTCAAGCCAAGGATCTCTACCAATTCTGATCACACTGCCAACTTTGCCGATGAACTTACAACAGTTCATAACTGTCTACAAGACTTATTGGGACAATGACCACTGATACAAATACCAACCTGCATTCACCCCTGATTACTTCAACTACAATGAAGAGACTAGAGAACACAACCTGTACCTTCAGACAACCCTCAAAGTCGAACCAACAACTCCACCACCTGAGTACAAGTGATATGAACCACAGCTGCCAGCTTACTATAACCCTGTGACTCATAGTACTGTAATCTATAGAAGGTATACAGACAGTAAATCCGATAAAAGTGAAAACAATGTACCCCCCCTTCACCCACCAACACCTTATCCAATATATGATACAGATGATGCTATCCTGTGGGATAGAGATGAAGTTCCAATATATTATTACCTCAGCCAACAAGGAGAAGTAATCTGCAAACCACTCTTCCTAGATAACTACTTCACTAGAGATGATATCATCAATGGTAATGTCATTGAAGATTACCCAGATAACATCTAAACCTATAAATAGTTTAACAGTCATAGTACAGTTAGATTAGCCTTGTACAATGTGACTGTAAACTGACTCAGCAGTCAGACGATCTCTTGACATATCAGATCACACTTGTACTATATGACTGCATTCCAACTCAGCAAAGCACTTAGTGCTACATCTATATCTAGCATAGTCCAGATAGCCCCTCACTAGTATAAATACTCCCTCCCCCAGACCTCAGAATCTCAGACTCAAACACACAAGAACATTCCTGAATACTTCCTTACAATATCCCTTCACATCACCACTCCTAGTATAGCAACATCATAAATAGCAAATAAACCTATTTAATAACCTACAAACCACTTTTAAGTAAATCCACTCCCTATTAGGTCCCACTCCTAACCCCATCATGAAAATTCCTAATTGGGTATTGTCTGCAGCGATATGCCAATTCAACTAAGCTGGTCTTAGTTTTTTGAACTTTCTGAAATATAGAAAATCCTGAACACTCAGAACTAGTCTAAAAAAGGACTTTGGTTGAGACATCAACCCAATCTTGAAATCAATAAGTGTAGAGGATGTACTCCATATGAAATTGATCTTGACCATAAGAAAATGGTCTTCCAGAATATCCAGAACTTTCAGAAAACCCTTCCAGAACTACATAACAGTTATCCTAAAAAGTAACTCTCTTACAACTTGGTAGTAGTGATTTACAATCTAATTCCACTTCAAGATACTTCCTCACTCCGCTACAAACTCTTCTGTGAATTCCTACAAGTTGGTATAAAGCCCAACCTCTGAACTGGAATTTATCCTAAACCATCTGACAATCTGGAGAGAATTGAACCTGATGTATAAGGACAATTTGACCTCCATACCTGCAACAAGTGGGACAAACTTCATTTAAAGAAAGAAGTACTCTGATTAAATCAGCAAATAGGTGAATACCTATTTACCAAACTTCTTGCACTACACCCAGCAAGTCAAGATGAAGAAGGTCTTATAGAAGCCTTCTTTACTCTTCTCAACAAGAGTTTTGTCAGCTCTACAAATCTGAGTGATCTAAGACAACCAGTAGCAGTCTTTCTAGTCTTAGTTCCTCATAAAGCCCAAGCCTCTGTAGCCAAGTGGCTCAACTCTACTGACTTTCACCATACCAGGACCAGGACTGTGTTATACTACTGATTCCAGAACAGCAAGGCCTGCCATATTCTTAAGGAAGAAGCAAGAGAAACCCTTTATCAACTACCTGATTCTGAACCTAAAGCAGGCCCTGCTATAGCCCTACCTGAATCCAAAACCAATACCGAACCAGAACTTGACTTTGAATTAAGTCTATCTAAAATCAGATATACAACTGATTCTGTCTACTTTGATACTGAGCAAACCCAATTACATAGAGACCAAACTGAAGAGGAGGAGGAGTATCTCAGTGAATTCAATCCCAGATACACTACTGAAGGAAATGCATCCCCATCAGGACAGAATACACCTACACAGTAACAGACAGCTATCTATCAAGCCCTTACTCCAGACCCACAACTATTACTCCAGCAACTTACACAGACCCAAAGAACTCCATCACACTCTATACCAGTACCTCAAATAGTACCAGTAACACCACTACCAGCAGTCCAACCACCTCCAGTAAACAACATGGCAAACCAACAAATTCTAGACCTCACAGCCCAGGTAGCCATAATGGTAGCAACCATTACTGCCTTAGCTGAACAGACCTGACCTACAAAAAATCTGAGTCTACCTACCTTCAATGGTACTGCACAAGAAGTCCAAAGCTTCATTAGCATAGTTGACACCAACTTCAAAGCCAATCAATGGACCAATGAACAAGTTGCTGACCATGTTCTAACAAACAATTAAGACCACACTCTGGAACAACTCTTTGCTACCACTACAGCCTATGTCCGCTGAGTTGTTACATTCTTCTGAGAACCTGCTGAAGAATAGTGGTGAACCCTTCCCAAAAAATCCCTCACATGGGACACCTGATCTGCAGTAGTTACTCAGAATGCAGCAAACAATGCCCCAGGATATGGAGCCCATCCTGCAGCCCCTGGACTTAAATAACTCATGATTGCTCAATATAGCAGCAAAACTATGATTGCTGAATCCTGAGTAAAACTCCGCAACCTCAAATTCGATATACATAGTAAGGAGGAATTTGAAACCTTCTGTACAAAACTCGAGTCACTTCTGAACACTGTTGGCCTAGGATATATTGCCAATGATGAAGCATGAAATGGTATCAGAGCAGATCATCTATTTGATGTCCTGCCTGAATGGCTTACTAGAAAAATCTGAGAACAAGGATGCCCAGTTGGTTGTGACCACCAACAATAGTGCCTGGCAAGAATCAAGACTATGGTTAAGTGGATCCTAATAGCTGGACACATTCTGCTCTGAAGACAATTCAACAACAAGGAAAAGACTTGGACCAAGAAAGAAGAACCCAAGCATGAAGCATCCTGAGCTCCCTCATCATCTACTTCGTGGACACCCAGAAATCATGAACCCACCCAGCCGAGTACCTTTAAGAAACTCACTGAAGGTGAAAGGAATGAACTTAGAAGAAGCAGAGCATGCTTTTATTGCCGAAAGACAGGACATATGGCCAGTGTCTGCCCTAACCAAAAACTCCAAACAGCAACACGAGCAACTGTTACCACCCTGCACCACCTCAACAATCTGATCACTAGAATACTAGACTTTGTCAAATTAAGACAAACTGCTAAGGCCCCAACCAAAGGAAGTCAAAAAGCAGCTAGATATGACCTGTATGTAGCCGAAGAAGCTACAGTCTCTAACCAAGAAGTCAAGCAAGTCTATATAGGAATCAGTATCTAAATTCCTGAAGGATATGTTGGAAGAATATGCTGTCGCAGTAGCCTAGCATTGAAAGGACTCTCAGTAGAAGGAGGAGTCATTGATAAAGATTACACAGGCGAAATTATTGTCCTCATCTGAAACCACAGTTAGACACCCTTTAAGATCCCTATAGGTTTCTGCATTGCCCAGATCCTATTCCAAAAATCGAGTCAAACCTGATAGTCAAGGAAGTCCCTGAACTACTACCCACCATCTGAGGATCTAAAGGATTTGGCTCATCAAACAAGGCTCCAGTCCAACCTACCATGAACAAAGAAGAACAATTCTACAAGAAAATTGAAGATGGATATATACCAAGTGGCCAATGCCCCCATGGCATTAGAATGTACTCTTCCCGCATGATTGATGATTGCTTCTCTTGTGTCAACGAACTGGCTCAAAGAAGAATCAACAAAAGGAAAGCCCCTACAACCGAAATTACTACCATTGGATCAGACAAACTGCTTACACTTAAAGCTTTCATCAATCAAGCACCTGTCAAGATTATGATAGATAGTGGTGCCTCAGGCAACTTCATCAATGAAGAAACAGCCAACAGACTCAAGGTCTTCACCTCTCTGATATAATAAACTCAAGCAGTTGCCACAGCTAATGGAACCTCACATATCATTAGCAAGGAAGTCTGCAACCTACCCTTCTGAATTAGTGACTATCGAGTACATGTTACCCTTCAAATTGTACCACTCTCTGACAATGAAATCATCCTTGGAACTCCATGGTTGAAACAAGAGAACCCCATGATCAATTGGATAAACCATTCTCTAATTATCAAGAAAGGACACCATAACTTCAAACTGCAAGGTGAAAAGGACACACTCAACACTAGTGACCCTGGACCAAAGATTACCCATATCAACAAGCTGCAACTTAAGAAATTAGCCAAGAGATGCCCTCTCTTTGCTATCTCCATCCATCCATCCAAAGGAGAACCCAAGAACTCTGAAGAAGACTTTTCCAAAGTTGACAGCCATGTCAGACCACTACTCCAGAAATTCCAAGACATATTCCCAAAGAAACTCCCAAAAGGCCTACCTCCTAAACGAGCAGTGGACCATGCCATCAAGACTATTCCAGATGCTAAACCAGCCTTCAAGTCAATCTACCATATGTCTCCGAGAGAAATTGATACACTCAAGAAAGAAATTGATGAACTCCTGGAACAAGGATTCATCAGACCCAGTGTATCACCATATAGTGCACTAGTCCTCTTTGTTGTCAAGAAAGGAGGAGACCTGCGAATGTGCATTGATTACCGTGACCTCAATGAACAGACCATCAAGAACTGTTACCCACTACCCAGAATCGATGAAATATTCGATAGGCTTACCAACTCACAATTCATGAGCTCTTTTGATCTGTGAAATGGTTACTGGCAAATTGCCATGAAAGAGAAGACATCTACAAGACAGCCTTCCAAACTCACTATGGACATTTCAAATTCCTAGTTATGCCCTTTGGCTTAACTAATGCTTCTGCAACCTTCCAGATACTAATAAATACCATTCTGTATCCATACCTGGACAAATTCGTTATTGTCTATATTAATGACATCCTAGTCTTCAGCAAAACCCTGGAGGAACATCTTGAACACCTGGAGCTAGTATTACTGAAACTCCGAGAAAACCGACTCTTCACAAAACTCAGCAAGTGCAAATTTCTTCTGAAAGAAATTCAGTTCCTTGGATACATTGTCACACTAAATGGAATCAAAGTGGACCCCAGTAAAATCTCTACAATCAAAGATTGGCCCAGACCCAAGAAGCTGAAAGACCTCCAGTCATTCCTGGGATTAGCAAACTATTATAGACGATTTGTTACCAACTTTGCCAAAATCGCCACTACTCTTACCCAAATGACCAAGCATAGTAAGAAAGAAGAACAACCCTGGACCATGAAACAAGAGAAAGACTTCAACAATCTTGCAAATTAGGGACCCAAACAAGATACTGCCTTCCAAGTACTAAAGGATGCTTTGATAACTACTCCAGTACTTCAAGTGGCAAATCCTACCCTACCATATGAAGTTACCACTAATGCCTCTGACCTAGCTCTTGGAGCAGTACTCATGCAAGAAGGACACCCTGTGGCCTATCACTCCTGCAAGTTCAATGATGCCGAAATCAACTATGCAACTTATGAGAAGGAGATGTTAGCCATCATAGACACTCTGATCAAATGGCAACCATACCTAGAAGGAGTACACTTCACTGTATTGACTGACCACAAGTCATTAGTCAACATCAAAACCCAGGCTACCCTTTCTTGAAAATAAGCCAGATGGATGAAGGTCCTCACCAACTTTGACTATGAAATCCAGTACCGCCCTGGCAAGGAAAACATTGTTGCTAATGCAATCTCCAGACCACCTATTGAAGAAGTCATCCAAACTCTCACCCTGGTTACAAACTCCATTATGGAATAAATTATCACAGCATATACCAATGATAAGGAAGCTCAAGCTCTCCAAGAAATCCTAAACAGTGATGATGCTGATAAGCATACCCAGTATAATCAATACCAACTCAAGGATAATGCTATCTACTACAAGGACAGATTGTATGTTCCAAACAACCGAGACCTCCAAAGGACTATCCTATTTGAATGTCATGATGCCCCTACAGCTGGACACTTAGGATTTGATAAATGCTATGAAGTTATCTCTCGAAACTTCTATTGGCCGTGGATGGCAGATCAGCTAAAGATCTACATCACTTCCTGTGATACCTGCCAATGCAACAAGTCCTCAACACCAGCAAAACCCAGTCTACTCCACCCTATCTCAGTACCATCTGCTAATTGGGAACAAATCTCTATGGACTTCATTGTACAACTACCCCAAACCAAGAACAGAAAAGATGCAATTGTGGTCTTTGTGGACTATCTCAGCAAACAAGCTCACTTTGTACCAACCACCACCACTGTAACAGCACCAGATATAGCCACACTCTTGTTTGACAATATCTTCCGCTATCATGGTCTTCCTAAGATCATTATTAGTGATCAAGACCCAAAATTCACCAGCCATTTTTGGAAAGCCCTCCATGTATACCTTGGAATGAAACTTGTACTATCTACAGCCTTTTACTCTGAAACTGATGGCCAAACTGAAAGAATGAACCAAACTCTGGAACAAATGCTAAGAAACTATGTTTTCTACAGACAAGATGATTGGCATGAACACCTCACTGTAGTCGAGTTTGCCTATAACAACAGCAAGTAAGCCTCTCTTAGAATGACCCCATTCTTCGCCAATACTGGACAAAACCCAAACACTCCTCTAACACTCATCTGAACCACTGAAGAACCCTCTACAGTTGAAGCTGTTGAAGAATTCTTACTCCAAATGCATAATCTAAGCCAGATTGCAATTGAGAATTTATCATGAGCTCAAGAACAACAGTCACAGTATGTTAACCAACATCACTAGTGCTCCGAACGAGTCAATCCGGATGGGATTCGGATGGATTCGAATCAGATTCGAATCGGATTCGAATCGGCATTGTTTTGATTTCCAAATTAGACAATTAAATGTTTACATCAATAACTTGATGAATAATCATCTAAATTTGATGATCTT
>RBNI01000890.1:0-26037 GCA_003990745.1 Jimgerdemannia flammicorona | reverse complement strand
AAAAAAAAAAAAAATGTAAGATAAAAGAGCCAGCAGGAGCTGTTGCAAGCATTGGAATTCTGCCTCCATCAATGGTTCTGCCTCCATTGATGGTTCTATATACCTCCATTGACTCTATCATCGATGGTTCTGGCTCCATTGGTAGTTCTGCCTCATCAATAGTTCTGCCTCCATCAATGGTTCTGCCCCCATTGGTAGTTCTGCCTCATCGACAGTACTGCCTACATTGACTCCATCATTGATGGTTCTGCCTTCATTGACAGTTCTGCCTCCATTGACTCCATTGACTCCATTGTCCATCATCGACGGTTCTGCCTCCATCGAGGGTTCTGCCTCCATCGATGGTTCTGCCTCCATTGATGGTTCTGCCTCCATCGATGGTTCTGCCTTCATTGACTCCATTGTCAACAATTCTGCCTCTATTGATGGTTCTGCCTCTATTGACAGTTCTATCTCCATCAACTCCATCATCGATGGTTCTGCCTCCATTGATGGTTCTGCCTCTATTGACTCCATCATCGATGGTTCTGTCCATTGACAGTTCTGCCTCTATTGACGGTTCTGTCTCTATCAATGGTTCTGCCTCTATCAACGGTTCTGCATCCATCAAAAGTTCTGCCTTCATCGACTCCATCATTGATGATTTTGCCTCTATTGATGGCTCTGCCTCTATCAATGGTTCTGCCTCCATTGATAGTTCTGCTTCTATCAGTAGTTCTGCCTCATCGACAGTACTGCCTCCATCAACTCCATTGTTGACAGTTCTGGCTCCATTGACGGTTCTGGCTTCATCAATGGTTCTGCCTCCATTGATGATTCTACCTCCATCAACTCCATCAACAGTTCTGCCCCCATAGCCTCTATTGACTGTTCTGCCTCCATCATCAATGGTTCTGCCTCCATCAACAGTTCTACCTCATCGACAGTTCTGCCTCCATTGACTCCATCAACAGTTCTGTTCCCATAGCCTCCATCGACTGTTCTGCCCCCATAGCCTCCATTGACTGTTCTGCCTCCATCATCAATGGTTCTTCCTCCATTGACTCCATTATCCATCATCGATGGTTCTGCCTCCATTGACTTCATCATCTATTATTGACAGTTCTGCCTTCATTGACGGTTCTATCTCTATTGATGGTTCTACCTCCATCGATGGTTCTGCCTCCATTCTGCCCCCATAGCCTTCATTGACTGTTCTGCCTCCATTGACTCTATCTTTCATCATCGACAGTTCTGCCTCCATCGACTTCATCATCCATCATTGACAGTTCTGCCTCTATGGACAGTTCTGCCTCCATCAACTCCATCATCAGTTTTGCCTCCATTGATGGTTCTGCCTCCATCAACGCCATTGTCAACAGTTCTGTCTCCATCATCAACGGTTCTGTCCATTGATAGTTCTGCCTCCATCAACAGTTCCGCCTCCATCAATGGTTCTGCCTCCATCGATGGCTCTGCCTCCATCAATGGTTCTGCCTCCATTGACGGTTCTGCCTCCATCGACAGTTCTGCCTCCATTGATGGTTCTGCCTCCATTGATAGTTCTGCCTCCATCAACAGTTCTGCCTCCATCAATAGCTCTGCCTCTATCAATGGTTCTGCCTCCATCGATAGTTCTGACTCCATCGACTCCATCATCGATGGGTCTGTCTCCACCGACTCTATCATTGACAGGTCTGCCTCCATCAATGGTTCTGCCTCCATTGACTCCATCATTGACAGTTCTGACTCTATCGATAGTTCTATCTCTATCGACTCTACTGTTAACAGTTCTGCCTCTATCGGTAGTTCTGCCTCATCAACAGTACTGCCTCTATCAACTCTAGCGATGGTTCTGCCTCCATTAATGGTTCTGTCTCCATCAACTCCATTGACAGTTCTGCCCCCATAGCTTCCATCGACTGTTCTGTCTCCATCGTCAATGGTTCTGCCTCCATCATTAACAGTTCTGCCTCCATCGACTCCATTGTCGACTCCATTGTCGACGATTCTGCCTCCATCGACAGTTCTGCCTCTATTGACAGTTCTGCCTCCATTGACAGTTCTGCCTCCATCGGCGGTTCTGCCTACATCAATGGTTCTGCCTCTTGGGGGCTCGGCAGAGGAGATTGGCAAGGGGAACTTAGCACAAGGAACTTGAGTGGCTTGGCTTAATTTTAATGCCAAATATTAATTATTTAAGGCCAAAATTATGTGGCTGGTTGGCTGAGACTAGCTTAGATTTAAAGCTGAAATTGTGACTGGCCTTGATGCAAATATAAAAAATGGCAATAATTGATATAAAAACTATTTTACTATAATATTATAAATAATAAAAAAAAAAACTCTCTATTTGATTAAACTTAATAATATTTTATATCAAGTTATGATTTTTGTTTTTTTTTTATTAAGTACAATATAAAGTTATAATCAAAAGGTTGAGTATAAGTACTGTGCACTATACTGTTCATAAGGAATAATGATATATCATGATCCCATCCTCTATAAGTCTGCATTCGGCTCCTCCTGCACTAAGTTCAAGTCATGTTCAGCAGCTAGTTCCCTTTCTCTAGCTTTCCATGCCTCCAACCCTCCCAGAAGTTCTATTATTGCCCCATCTTCTTACTTCTCAAAGTCCTCATGATACTCCAGACAGGCCTCCTGCCAGAGCTGCAAACCATAATACTCTGCTCAATAGTAGGCCACCCACTCACTAGTGACCACCATCAGCTCTGCCTTTCTTGCCTCATCAACCTTATATCCCTCCTTCTCCAGGAGGATTGCAAGAATCTCTACCTTTAGTGCCTCCACTACACCATTGCTGTATATAATCTGTACCCAATACTCCTCAGGCATTACCCACAGGTCCACTTATCTCAATGCCTCTGCCACGAGGTTATCCATCACCTTACTCATCCACAACAAGTTCCCCACCTCCTTCCCTCCTGGAGTCCCTGGCCACCCTGTATCCAACATCATGGTATCAGCTCCTATACTGGTAGCCTCATCCCACTCCTCCTCAGAGACATCCACCAGCTCATCCTTGCTAACCACCACCACCTGGCCTCCTTTCACTATATCAGAGACCCCAAAGTGCACTCGCTGGGCCCCCTGCATCAGTATATCCTCCATCATCCCTCTCTTCCCAGCTGGGCCCCTCCTGATAAGTGGGGGGAGAGTGGCATCCATCTCCTACTCCCAAACTTCAAAGGTACTGTGAGCATATGGATCCTTATCCAGTATCTTCCCAGCCCCTGCCTCATTTGCCTCCACCTCCTCTCCTCCTTTACTAGCCCAGACACTGACTTTGATGCCTCCAGACTCCTCAGCTCTAACCAACTTCTTCTTCACCCCTCCTGTCATACTTGCCAACAGCTCCCTCTGCCTCTTGCATCTCTGGGCCCACTCTCACTGCTTTCTGTCAGTATGGATATGCTTCCCATCTACAACCTCCAGATGTATCAACTCCTTATACAGTTTTCAGACTTTTGCCCTCCTCTCCACAGCACCACTCAACTCCTCCAGTGCCTCCAACAAGTCCTCCTCCTCCTCTTCACTCCCTTTCACCCTCGACACCTTACAGATAAAGGCCCCCCACATCAGCACTGAGGGCCAGTCACTTGTCTTCTCTGTGGCCTCCTTCCCCACTAGCCAAATTCTGACATTGATATCATCTGTCCTGAATGTTATCCCTTCCCACATCTGAAAGCCAATATCTACCATATCACTATACTCTACCATCACCTCCTCCACCCTCCTCCTAGTCTTCTCCTTAGTCACTATGGGCACCCCCCTCACCAGAAGCTGCACCACCCTGGGGTCTCACCTCAAGTATCTCACTATGGGACCACCACCTCTCCAACCACTACTCTAGTCTTCAGGGTCTCAGCCAGTGGGCCCACCTCCTCAAAGCCCACCTCAACCCCCTCCAGACCTTTCAAGAACTTCACCAAGGCCACTCCAGCCACCTACTTTGAAATAAGCCCCAGGACCATCCTTGTCATCACTACCAAGCCCCAGAAGCACAAGGTAGCCGCAAACTCTGAGATCAACTTCTTGAGCAATAGGGCCACCACCAGTCCTGTTACACCATCTGCCAGGTCCCCCTTCTGCATCGAGAACCCCTGCCCCCCCTGGCCATCAGTCATCACATCTCTTTTTTTTTCCTGATTCACTGTTACACCACCATCAGTAGTCCTACTACTACTCCCAGCAGCTACTCCACTTCCTCCACCTCCCACCAGTAAAGGCCCAGCTCCCCCAGCATCCCAAACCTTCTGCTTCCCCTTCCCTCCTGCCTGTCCACTGCGGGCTCCCATCAGCCAACCCCCAGTCCTTAGCATGTCCACAAAGCTCCTTCCCTGCTGCCCTCCAGCCCCCCCACTAGTACCACCTCTACTGCCCAAGCTGTCCTATCCACTTAAGCCACTGAAAGACCCCATCCCAAGCCCATACCCTCTCTCGACATGCTGCCAGTTGAAGGCCCCAGGTCCACCCAACCTAGTATGTGCATCAGCTTGCTTGCTGGTTGACATTGCCTTAATATCTTTCTCCAATAAACAAGTTGAAAGTATGTTGTAAAAGTGTGTGTAACGTGAATTGTAGTAGAGAAAGGTGTGGTCCAAAAATACCAGTCTACCATCCAGTCTATAAGCTCAGGCCCCTTCAATGATGCCATGCACCCAGGCAGTCCCATCTCTAATAAGTCTATCTCCTACAAAGCCCTGCTGCTCCTCACCCAGCATCTGTTGAGCTACCTTCTGTAGTCTCACAACAATTACCTTAGTTACCAGCTTCTGATCCATATCCAGAAGTATGATAGGCCTCCAGTTCTTCCAGTCCTCTTGCCTGCCCTTATCTTTATACAATAAGGCCACTAGCCCCAAGTCCTGCTCACTAACCCACTTACCATTCAGAAGAACATTGTCACAGAGGGCAGTCATCTCTCCCAACACTCCAGAGACCTTCACCATCTTCTTCCATAAGTCCCATGGTAACCCATCCTCCCCTGGCACTGTTCTAAGCTTAGTTGCTACAAGAACTCCCAGGATCTCCTCCTCTTGGACTGATAAGATCAAGTCACCCAGTCCCTCTATCTGTAGTAGCTCCCACTCCTCTAGTGTTTCACCAATTGCTTCTCCCTCTGTACTCTCTTTTTTTTTTTTTTTTTTTTTTTTTTTTTTTTTCAGAACATTGTTCTGGCAGACAGTGACATATGTTCCTTCTGCAGGGTTCGCGTCGGTTGCCGTCAAGACGAACCAGGATGCCTTACGTGAGGAGTGGTCTTTCGTCATTTATTTCATTTCATTTCTATACAGAGGCTCACAACTCTCTACATTTGCCATACACAAGCCCACCACATCATTCCATTGGTTCTGTTTCCTCCCCACGCTCTTTGGTGTTGTCATCGCCCTTACCTTGCGACCTTCTTCGGCGCCCGCACACGAGCATCTTTCCGTGACTCGCCATCTTCTCCAACCTCAATCCCATATCGGTATCGGGATTGTGGTGTATCGGCGTTCCGTTCGGCAAAAACCTCGTTGGTCATGACATGATGCATTGATGGAGCGTCTGTAAACTTTGATGAGTGATGTAACGAATCATAAAAGTGGCTCAATCTATACATTGCATTAGGATATACCTTTGGTGGCAAAACCATTTGGCCCTTAGTTGCTAACGCTACTTCTAATTCGGAGGATTCCTGTACCGCTAGAGGTGACATTGGGGCTGATGATTCGTTTAGTAATGCGACGACATCCACGTCCATTTGATCTGTTTTCAATAAAAGGGATACATCAACCGGAAATGAGCATTCCATTACAAATAATAAAATCTACAGTTTCGAAACCATGCGAACCGCTAGAAGCAAAAGCGATAGAAGAAAAATGAGAAATCACAACAAAGGAACTCATCTTCTGCTTTTTCATCATACATTTTCTCCTCGTTCTCATCTTCCTTCATTCCTTCAACCTTCACCAACAACCCCTCTATAAATGCCTCGACACCATCCCCACTGACGGCACCACATGCTCAGCAGATCAAACGCCTCGTCCCCTATTCTGCCTGCCCTATCTTTCATAGTCACGCGCCACGGCCGCGCCCTTCAGTTGCGCCTGACCAGCTTTAGGCCGCAAGATGCCAAAGATGCCCGAGAAGTAGATCTTGGGTGCCGGCGTGACACTCGCGAAGGAGGCCATGTCCCTACCTGCCTCATCCGGGTGGGGTGCGAGGAGTCAAAGACGAAGGATCGGCAGTCGGATGAGCATGGAAAGTCGTTAGCAACGATGAAGTGCGAGTTTTGCGGGTCGGTGGCGAGGTCGACCTTAATCCGATAACTCCACCAGACTAATCAAACAATGGATAATGATGAACATTGTTGGAGGGACGCTTGGATGTCCGACATACAAAACCGGAAACCATCGAATTACAATAACAGGTAAATAAGAAAATCTGCATATACCTGTATATATTAATAAATTCCACACGACACACGAACAAATGATCCTTGGTCCCACCTAAAAACTTGACCCTCCTCACTCCCCTATTCTTGGGATAGATGCATCAACAAACCCTAGATTGTATTCGTGTACGGATCCCACAGCGCCAAAATACTCCCATCGCCCAAAAATGGCGCATGGTGTGGCACATGATCCCGATATACGCCAAGGACGCCGTGGTTACGCGGTTCTATGATAGCAAGCCAACCAAAAACTATCATCCCAACTCACCCTAGAATCGCCTGCCTAATATTCAAATTTCAACGCATTCACGACCCTGATCGAACTATCCCAGTGCATACAGATGACACGGCGATGCTCCTACTCTCGAACCCGAACCTTGGTAGGGTGGCCTGTCTCAAGCTGCCAGACGACGACCAGGACGGCCTCCTCGCCGCCCGACAGTAGGTAAACGCCGTCAGCGTGTGCAGTGCCAAAGTTACGAGGTCTCTTGGACGATTCGCCGTGAAGCAGTATCAGAGTATGATGCGGCCGCGTTCGTCCCATACGGCTCCGTTGGAAAACGGGAAGGCAAAGCTGAGTTCATTAGTACGAGAAGATCGCAACTCCAGATTCCCAGATGCTGGTCGTGAGTCCCCCCCTCCATCACCCACTTCATTGCCCCCACCTCCGATTGTCGTTTTCCATCCACAACCACCATCCCCATCCCCATTTCGCCTTCGTCATTTATGGGTCTGCGACTCTGACTGTCTTGAACAAAATAATTCTTAATGTCGGTCACATGATCGGAGCCGATTTTTATACTTTGTCCAAACCACAAAATTGTATATAATTACCTCTGATGTTTCGCAATGGGGAGCGTGATAGGATTTTGTTGCCGGATTGTCCAGAGCTATTATCTGGTCACGTACTAATTATGTCATGCACCCCACTCATCCAACGCAGTTTTACAGCGGACGTCAGAACTATGTGATTAGTCGTCTTCGTAAAATAAAAAGGCAAGGTCTCGAACCAGGTCTATAGTTTTATTACTCAACACGTATGCCATGTGAAAACAAGAAACAAAACGGCATCCTCACTACAACGACGACCACGACACATTCTGTACGCCCTACACTCTCAATTTCACCCCCTATTTCAACTCGGCCCCCAATAGCGCAGGCGCCTCAACCAACGCCTTCCATCTCTGACAGAATCTAGCGATGGTGGCTCCATCGATGACCCTATGATCCGCGCTCCAGCTGACGGGCATGACCCACCTCCCGACGACCTTATCCGTCTGCCTACCAGCAACCTCCTCAAACCTAGGCACGCGCATCATCTTGCCGAGGACGGCAATAGCGACTTCAGAGGTGACAACGACGGGCGACGCGTACGTCCCGCCCACAGTTCCAATATTCGACAGCGTGACGGTTCCGTCCTTGAAATCCGCGGGAGGAATCGCGTTACGTTTTCCAAGTTCCTGCAGCCGGTGCAGGTCGCACGCGATGTCCAGGACGGACTTCTGCTGCACATATTTGATGTTAGGGACCACCAGCCCGCCCGGAGTATCCATGGCGACGCCGATGTTGTGCGCGGCTCGATACCGAAGCTTGATGGTGTTGACGTCCGAGGGGTCGTCGGCGAGGACTTGGGAGTTGACGATCGGGTAGTCGGCCAGGGCTACGGAGAGGGATTTGATGAAGATGGGCATGTACGAGATCTTGGTGAACGGGAAGCGAATGGGGTCGCGAGCGATGTGGGCGTTCAATTGCGCCCGGTATTCGGACGTCGCGTCTAGGATAAACTCGTCGGAGAAGCCGAAGTGAGGGATCGTCAGAGAGCGGGTCATGGATTTGAACATGGCTTTTTGGATGCCCGTTAGGGGAACGGTCTTGTCTTCGGCGAGGGGAACGACAGGGTAGGCGAGGGTTGAGGCGGGTGATGATTCTGACGAGTAAGAATATGTGTGGATTAGTTAAAGGAGCACAAAAAAACATCATAATTACATGCCATCAAAAAAATTCTCCCCCCAATGACCACAGATAACCTCCCGCCCAAACCAAAACCCAAAAGAACACTCACCTTCACCTATGACCTCGACCCTCTCTCCCGTACTCCCCTCCGCCACAAATCTCAATACATCCTCCTTCAATACCCTTCCGTCCTTACCGGTCCCCTTAACTGCGGTAATATCGACCCCATTCTCCTTACACACCCTCCTCACCGCCGGCGTCGCCAGCGACAGCACGCGTTCATCCCTGGGGGGCGCCGACATCACTGGCGTGGTGACCACCGTGGCCACGACGGGCGCCTCGGTGAGCACTTCCCCCACCTCCTCCACGGCACCATCACCCTCCACGTCAATGTCCACCAGCGGCTTGCCAACCTCGGCCATATCGCCCACGTTGTAGCAGAGCCGCTTCACCGTCCCCGAGAAGCGCGAGGTGATCTCCACGGAGGCTTTGTCGGACTGTACCTCGCAGATCTTGTCGAATTCGGAGACGACGGAGCCTTCTTTGATAAACCTGAAGGTGGGAGGAGAGGGGGGATGGTACAGGAGTCAATTCATTGAGACATTTTTCAATGGAATGAAAAGCACGGCATCTATCATGGCGTTGTCTCACGCCTCTCAACATATCAAAGTGGCTGGCATACACATGCCTTGCATCACCAAGGATGTGTCCACGTATCAACATCTCATACCCAACGACAGAATCAACCCAAACAGCCAACCATCCTAGCAAGACGACCCTGAACACCTACCACTGCACGACCTCGCACTCAGTGATCCCTTCGCCAATATCCGCCAACAAGAATGGCTTCACGACGTTCCGCGGCTCGGACGTATGGAACTGGTGGCGCGTGGTGGACGGGCCGGAGAGCAGGGTGCGATGAGCGGGGATGGAGAGGGTGGCGGTGAGGCGGAGCTGCATAGGTATGAGACGAGGGGGGTTTAGTTTCGGGAGGAAATGAGATCGGCGGGTAATTCAACAAAAGAGCGAGCAGAAAAGGGACAGGACATACCTTGGTGGGGAGGGTGTGTTGCCATCGTTGTGCGACGGGAAGGCGTCGCGGGAAGATGGTCTGTCGGATTGAAGGGCGAAAAAGATTAGTATGGATGATGAGATATCTGTCTCGGGAGTGTTTGCTCTTGATATTTCTTCATAGCGTTTCATAATACACTCATATTCAACCTAGCCTTCACTTACCCCAGCCACGCTCCGCAACGACGTCGCGCGCAAGGGCGTCTTGAGTATGGTTCGGCCGAAAGTCATGGTTTACGCGGGGGGGGGTCTTCGCACCTACTGAAGATGACAAGTGGATTAGAGGTTTACAGAGAATGTTAGAAGGCCGTTGAGCAGAAGCGAAAGGTCACAACGGCATACATACGTTTTAGGGGGGAGGGAGGGAACAGACGGCAACGGATCCCGTGATCTTTTGTTGTTCAGTTTTTATTTTTCGAAGGTCCCAACCACCGTGGGAATTTTGTTGGGTCGAATTTTCTCACGGTCACGTCATCCACCTGTGTCTCCAAATGAACGTACGCTTAGAGGTGAGGTGTGCTCTTGAAACCTGTTCTGGGTCAATTACCGGTTCTCGCATTGCCTCGCACAGATCGTCATCGTTTACGTCCACGGAGCAAACATCTAGAGTAGATATATCCTCATCGAGCATGGATCCAACTCATCACTACGCAACCGACCGACCCGAGCATCACTCAAAATGCAATTGCCAATATTTATAGTGAACGAATACAAAGAAACGTACAAAAAACTCGTGAAAGAAGGAAAAAAAAAAAAAAAAAAAAACACGAGCAAGACATCAAAAACGGAACAGAGACAGGTCCGAAGCATTATATTACATGAATGAGGGTTTGCCGGGGGAGAGGGAAACCACACAATTGGTGACGAAAGGTTGACCATCGTTCTCCAGGTTCCCCTGCTCCGTCCCACACCACGCAGACGCCGCCGCAGATACGAGGAGCGTAGGACGATCTCGGCAGGCGTTCACTAACACGATGGCACGACTCGGGAAACAGAGAGGAAAAAGAAAAAGCAAGAAAATACTATACTACAGATAAAACTCTGTATATAATGTCCGAGTGACCGGATGAGCTCTCCAGAAATGACCCGACGCGGCACGGAAGGGTAGCAATGCCGTGAGTGAGATGGAGGCCAAGGGGAACAACCAAAACGAACCAAAATTCATCAAACACACAAAGGAAAGAATAAAAAAAAAAAAAAAAAAAAAAAAAAAAAAAAAAAAAAAAAAAAAAAAAAAAAAAATATGTAATAGGAAGCCAAATCAAACGCAGAATGAGGATACTATGGAATATAATAGATGACCTTTCTATATATATTGGTAAGAAAGAGGGGAAGAAGAGATGGAATAAAGCATGGAGGGGAAAAGGAAGCTTCGACAATCCGGGAAATCCGTCTATTCAAAGCCAAGCAAGCAAAGTAAAGCGCGTCCCAGACAATTCGATTCTCAGTGCAAAAGAGGAAATCAATATGCACTGTCCAATCCATGCATGTTACCCGAAACGAAGCACAAAGGGGAGGAGGGGGACGTAAAAAGAACAAACAGGCCCGCCAAACGACCAAGGAGTCCAGAGGGAATCACAGTACCGACGCACGACGCACCGACATCACTCCGTCTTGTAATTAACAAACACATCACGGTTCGACCACGACGCCACGCGCACGGGTGCGGCTCAACCCATAGGGACTCCCCGTCCTAGTCACATCTCTCCCGGCCCGCCGGACGGCTCGCCCGGTACGTAGGTTGTGAACGACCGGCCGTCCTCTCCATGGTCGGAGCCATAACTGTTTGTCGGAGTGTTTGGGCTGTACATGCTCCCAGAGTCGTTCATGTCGTCGTCGGAGACGATGGTGCCCAGCGGGGAGCTCGGGCTCGGGCTCGGCGGGAGCGGCGTGTTGACCGCCGTGTTGTAGGCGTTTAACGAGTTGGGTGAGAGCGGAGGCTGGTTGCCTACAGGCTGCCCTGTCAAATAGTTGGACGGCACTGCGATGTTCATCTGTGAGTGCCGCAGAAGTGACCCACTAGGAAGGTTTTGCGTCTGCACCGTCAACGGCGTGTTAGGCCGCTGCGGGAGCTGGTGCGAAGAGCTATTGCCACCATTGAAGTAAAGCGAGGACAGCATGTTGGTCGTCGTCGAGTCGGGCGAGGTGATGTAGATGGGCGGGCGGTCCGGCTCGGGTTTGATGTCGTAGTTGTCGAAGTTAAGCTCGGGGGGGATCGTCACTAAAGAACGGGAAGGGTGAACAATGTTGTAATTTTTCACGATTAGCGAAAATGAATTCGGCATGGCTTATGGTACCCTTGGGTAGCTCCCCCATTCCAGAACGATCGCACTACAAATGACCAATAGCGAAATCCTTACGCTGAGCACCTTGCTGACTCGACATAAAATCCATCATATTTTTCATCATCTGCTGTTGTACGCCCTGTTTCCGCTTCGTCTCCGCTAGCTCGCGCACCACCTCTGAGAAATTCTCTTGCAGGTGAGCAATCTGCTGCATCATGTCCGACTGGGCAACCTGCATCATCGCCAAGTGGGCGTGCAAATCGCCCGTCTCGCGGCGCAGTGTCTCGGACTCCATCGCCTTGCGCTTGATGTCGTCGAGAAGGTCAGGACGCCCGCGAAGGAACTTGGGGTGCGAGAACTCCCAGATCTGGTTCTCGGCCAGCGTGCGGTGCCCGCGGGGGGATTTGTTAACCTTGTGGAAGCCATACCTACGAGTGCACGATCGAACGTTTTGGTCAGGAAACTTATTTTGGGATATTTTCTAGATTTCTGCCAGCATTAATTATATATATATATAGCAATTGCGGCATTCGAGGTTTTTTTTTTTTTTTTTCTCGGTTGGGCAAATATAATTACCCCAAGCTCGTATCAAAAACAAATTTACATGACCCGACAACACCCTTACGTAAACAAGTAATTTCAATTTCATTCACAAAACACTCACATATTCAGCTGCCTTACGAAACTGGAAAAATTGTTGTGCTTGAAATGCTTTGGCAGAACATCACGGGAGAACTCCATGATATTGCAGACGATGAAAGACGTGCCGGTGTAGTTCCAAGCAATCAGGTGCTGATATTGCTTGTCTATCACCATGCTGTGGGGAAAGCAGGAGAGGATGGTCAATTCAATTAGGAAAAATTCAAATGATAGAAAAGGGGTGAGAGTGGAAAAGGATATATATATATACAAGAAAAATATAAAGAAGGCCGCAGCTAGCGGGGAGAATAGGATTGGAAGGCTAATTCACATTCCATTAGCGATTCAGACATTATGCTGCTCGTTTCCCCACGTAGAATATTTAACCGATGTCCATAAACTTCATCCACCCATTTGTCCCCAATAACTAGTAATGTTTTGCGTCACATAATTTATGCAACGTCCTTGCGACACGTTATGCCAAGCGCCACAGCCACGTTTTTTTCGTACGTCCATTTTCAGTCTCATCGGTCGTGTTCTCCCTCTACCTTTGCCACGTTAAATGATCGTGATCTGCGCCACCCGCTTGGTACCCCCTCTCAAAAACCGAGCTGGAGAACTTACTTGTAAAGTTTGTGTACGAAAGTGTTGTTGCTCATTTTGACGGGTTGTACAGCCGGGCGGGGCAAAAATTGTTGGGAGGTAGGAGAGTAGTCGTCCAAGGGGTCGAGTCTTGGGGAGGCGAGCGGAGAGGCGAGCGGAGAAGAGCAATGGGATCCTGGGGATCTAGGTGATACAGAGCCGTCGGGGGTGTTTGGGAGATTAAGAGCCTGATACGCGGCGACCATGTCGTCGGGTAGGGAGTTGAAATCCATAAGAGTGTTTGGTGTGTGCGGAGGGATGATGTGTGGGTTAGAACCGAAAAATTTAAACGTATGCAAAGGGAGGGGGGGAGGCTTTATTGAAGTGCTGCGGTGTTTGCAAAGGGCGGATCTAACTTGTTCAGGATGGGACTGCGTGTGGGTTGTAGACGGGGTGGGTTGGTAGGAGTAGTTGTGGTGTCGTTGTTTGTTGTCTTAAATTGTTAGCCCAAACTCCGAGGATCAGGAAAGGGAAGAGGCGGTGGGGTTGGAGCAAAGGTTGGGAGTTGTTGGGAAGGCAGGCAGGCAACATGTTGACAAAGCCTTTGGGTCACCGTCACGTGCTCCCCTCACCCCCTGACTGTGTGCTTACCTTTAGGCGGTGGGTAGGACGGGGAGGCTGAAAGGAATGCGAGGGCAAAGGGTTGTATATCCGAACAAAGGGCAGCTTCGCGGAAAGGGTCGCAATGGGCGCACGGGCAGGGCCTTAGGGTTTCAGGGGACACTTGAGTGTTCACAGCTCCTCAGGCGACTAAGAGGTACATGATATCATCCTGCCTAGTTGTGGGGACGCCTGCTTGTTTATCGTTATTGTCGAATCCAAATCGCGCCTGCCAGAAACACGCCTGTCCCCTCAAGCTCGTTACACATGGAATCTTCCAAAGTATCCATAACACGCTATTTGGACAACAAATTTTTCATTATGCCAATCGGTCCGAACACTGGACCCTAGTCCACTCCTCCATCGTCTCCTGATCAAATAAACGCTGCGGGACACATGGGTACACTGTCAGACGCATGTCGCTTTCTTTACGGGCTAAGCCCAGTCATCGCGGACCTCGTAATAATGGGAAATGGGAAATGCAAACAGTTTGCTGTAAAATTGTATCCATTATATATGTCGTTTCGACACCATGAAGCCCGGCGTTTGGTAGCGAACCGAAGTAGTCACATGTCCGACCTCTCCCGAACTTTTTCGCTGGCACCGCGGCCCAATGCACACCTGTGTCCCGCATCACTATCGGCCACGCCAACATCTATACCCTCTCGACGGGGGCCCATTTGACCAGCACGACCAAACCGGGCGGCGGCATAAAGCACAAGGTCCGCCACCGCGAATAAGGCAACGCATTCCAGATTTCGTGGCCGATCAATGGAACATGGAAATTCGAAACAGTCACAGCAATGATTGAGCTGTTCCCACCACTAGTTCACGTGAGATGACATCATCGGCTCGGTTGATCGGTGCTTTGTAACATTTCCCTTGCGGAGAATTCCGTTTAAATGCGAGAACTTTTAGGTCCCAGGGCAGTAATTTGAACTAAATCGTATATTTCTGATGTCAGCCACGATGCTGACTTTTCACAAGGTTCGACGCGCGGGTGACTTGCTAACAGTGTTTCACATTGCCAGTCAGTAAACATATTCCGCAATGCGAGAGCCGGGCGTGCGCCGTAAGCCACGCAACATAGAGTTTGTTTTTAATCTCGAATTCCACATTGGACTTCTGCTAAATCGGAGATCCGCAGCGAGGGATTTCCCTGGAAATGAACTACGCGCAAGTTTCTAGACAACTATAAATAACCCCTTCACCCGGAAAATTCCGTGATCAGTGGCTGCGGCGTGCGGCGGTAGAAGCTATTCTCGGATACCTCACTCCGAGGTTTGCGCCAGCAGTTGTAAATCGTTGTCAACAGACAGGGTGGGCAGGTGGTAGGAATTCCAGAATTTTGTATTTCTGACGTCACTGTCTGCTCCGGGCTGGAAAATGGTGGCCTGAGCTCCTGAGCTCTTTTGATTATTATCTTTTCTCAATATGAAATTGCGCCTTTGCTTTTCAACACCGAGATATCCTCAAACAAATAACCCTTCGTAACTGGCTCAAATTGACTCGGACTCATTTGCAAGCCTACCGTCAAAACCATTCAGCAAACGACAAACTTAGCCAGAAAAAGACAACGTGCACACGAACCGCACTTTTCTCTCATCATGCGCCCTTCGCAGCTGTCCCAAAGACAGAAATCCAGATTGGCACTACCCCCAAGCAAAGCCACCCCGCAATCCAGAGGAGTGCGGGTTCGGCCACATTTGCCAATGTTTGCTATTAATGAAGACTGGATCGTGAGGGAATTCTGGATACCGATCAATAACGGGGGACGATGCATCTTGTGAATACCTTCTTATTCGTCCAAAGGATTTGCAATATACTGCTGCGCATTTCCATCCACCGGTACAGCTGACAATGGCAATAACAATGGTGTAATCAATTTGGCGGTGAGCTGCGTCGCTCATGTGGCTTTTTGTATCGATCGAAGGTGTAATTTCCAGAATACTTTAGAGCTTTTTATTTTTAATATTACACCTCACATTGCTTTCGAAACAGATTTTCCAAAGGTCGTGGAACCCTCCGTCATGCTCGATAACAAACATGCTTATGTCGTAGCGCATATCACGGACACGGAGTACAACCACCTCCCAGTTGATAAGGTATGTTCTCCGATTTAAGAAATCAGTAACAGTTTTAAGATCTTACAATCTCTAAGGATTAAAGCGAGATTAATTACTCCCTCAATATGAACATCTATTCCGCGCCATGACGGGGAACCGTCATCCTCTTACGCCATCGGTCCTGTTCTATCGGTTCTTGGAGAAAGAGCAGCTCGGGGCAAGGAGGCTTTACCACAGTGTATACAAGATCGGTGTCACCATCCCATTAAAATGAGGCGACGTTGGGACAAATATTTAACCGTGGCTTGAGGTTAGCTTTTGCATTAATGGCGTGCATTTAACCATTAAAATGCGCGTGCAAATCCTACGTGCCAATGAAATCATTGCATTTTTGATGAGAACCTGGCGGGATTCATAATATGGCTAATATGTGTTGACATCTGAAAAATCATTCATACAAGTGTTTTTAGGCATAACGATTTATATCCAGGTAACAGATCGAGCCTTTACCAAAACAAAAAACGAATATCACTGGCACACCATAAAATATGCAAACACGACCACACGCCAAACAATTACTATATTATCGGCGTTGGTTTGATCAAATCTATTACCGAGTCTCATAGTAAGAGTGAAAGTGGGATCTACGAATGCGCCCCGCCGGAAGTCTTCGACAAGGAGCCGCATGTTAATTGTTATACCTTTACGTTCTGGGGGGACAAAAAAAAAAAAAGGTATCAAGACATACTGGAATCCTGATCCCAGAATATGTTCTCGGCTCAGCTTACATCATAATTAGATAGCTAGAGAATGAGAGTATTTCAACTTGGAAAATCGCAGTCACACGGTACGCGGTGAACATTGTCTTGTCAACGAATTTGGCCCACACATCAAAAGCCAAGGTTCTTCGCTGTCAGAAACTAGTGGACAAGACCACGAGACACAAAAAAGCAGAATGGGTTTGCTTTAGTGGCACAAGAAGGGAATTGAATTCTCGTCTTCCCATTTTAATCCGCGTGCGTATTTCTGGTATAAACGTTCTTTTTTTAGCATTTCAAACCTGGGCTTTTTTTTTTTTTTTTTTTTTTGGTGATGCAATCCCCATACCCGTTCTTCGAGACCCGCATTTCGGGTATCCAAGTCGGAAGCTGCTAACAAATGCTAGGACAATTCCACGCCACACTGCATACGCGCGCGCCTCCTGTCTTTCTCTAGCTAGCCTAGCTTTTCAGTACCCTGACCATAACGATTTGACAGGCACAATACTGTGGATTGGGTCTGGTCAGGTGTCGGCGGTGGGTGGAGATTGTGACCCGGTTGTGTATCCTATGGGCCGGTTTACGTTTAAGAATAATTTTTATTTCTTATCAAATTTTTTTTTTTTGATTGATTTATTTATTTATTCTGCCATTATATTGGTGTGAAACAGTAAAGGGTCGATTGGAAGCTAGGAGGGAGCTGTTTTGGTTTACGAAGAGAATGCCACTTGGTCAGATGACCACAAATATATACAAAATTGTGATAACCCGTGGGTCTGTCTATGGATGTCTTTGTTTCATTACATGATCCATTAAATACCAAGAACTAAGTCTCTGATTACATACAAGTATATATGTAGGCCGCACACTGCGTATACCAAAACCAAATAGGGGTTCAAAGAGACATTGAAAACGTCAACCAAAAGGCGAAGAAAACGGAACATGGCACTGCTTCGGAGACCGCCTGCAACAGAGAGAGCAACCCCCGATGACCTCAACAGATTTCCCCACCGACAGCTGCACGCGCTCGGAGGAAGTCGGGAGACGCTATCGAGACGGGCAACTGGACGCGTCCGAGGAATGTTCAATTGCGGGGCGAGGCGTTTCCATGGGGTTCCTGATAAGTAAATAAAATTATAAAAGAGAAAGAGCGCCGCCATGAAACGAGGGCTGTTGCTCCAGAGGAATGGGCATCTCTAAAGATAGTTGCATGGCATGACTAACGATTGGGTGCCTGAAATTATATCTAGACCAAATGTTGTGATTCCTTGCGTGCTCGCTCCTTCGGGTTTCAATGTAATTTGAATGACTAAACTCTACAAATAGTAAAGGTTATATTCTATATTTCGGTTGGGAGGGAGGGGGAATGCATGTTTGTTTTTCACTTTTTTTCTTCTTTCGTTTGTAATATTCTGGAAGCAAATCGGTGTGGTCTGAGCAATGCTTTGGGTGTTCTGGCTACAAATTACATCACTAAATATGGTGCCGGAACAGACTATGAAGGCAAAAGATTCTCCGGTCACTTACTATGTTTTGGTGTTGAAGGGGGAAACATTGACCCCAATGGCACAAGATCTATGTTCCCGGCTCAAAAGTAGGTATCGTGGTTTTCGCGATGGAAACCTTAGCTGATTTTGCGTCGCCATCGTACATATATATCTTTGCGATTGCGAAGACGGGAGTCAAAAAAAAAAAAAAAAAAAAAAAAAAAAAAAAAAAAAAGCGCCAGGGACCGATGGCGAAGAAAAGGAAAATGGTTTTTGTTGGGGGTTTGGTAGCACGTTCGGAATGAGCAGCAATGGTGATATGTTAGGGGCCGTGACACGGGGTGACGTACAATTGGAAACTGTGCACGCTCTTCCATGTGGGAGTAGCAGTAAGGGTGTCAGTGGAGGGGAATTGCTTGGCATGCTGAGCACGGGCTTTCGTTTATCTTTATTTTGGAAATGGGTTCATACATTTGCACGCTTCGTGTATTAGGCATCCTTGTTCGGTTATTCGCGTACGAGGATTAAAATGAGTTTGGTTCGATCGGTTCCTGAATTCTTTGGCCTCCTTTCTCGGGATGACGTTTGATCTGTAGATTGTCGATTGGACCCCTTGGCATCGTTGAATCATTCCGGTTGCGTTTGTCTCGTTACATCTCGCCGAAAGAAAATATCTTCTGACAAGCACCGTACCTCACAAGCTAGAAAAAAAAAAAAAAAAAAAAAAAAAAAAGGGAAAACATTCTATCCCGTTTCCTTTTCGAGTTTCGTCCTTACAACACGCGGCCCTACCTCGTGGCTCCGAACGTATTAACGTCCGGCGTAGACATAACATAGCATCACCTTCACATGCGATCCGCCCCTATCATAGGTTTACCATTTCTGAACGCGGCAGGATATGTTTCCGCGTTGTCCGACCCGATGTCTCATTCGACGCCGTTATGGCATTTTAAGCCTCCAACCACGATGGGCCAGGCTCAAATTGAAACCGCGTGCCACACGAACCCCAATCTGGCGGGTTTGAGCGGCGAGAAATTACCTTTTGAAAAATAATGGAGAGGAGTTGTGATTGCGAGGAGCGTGAAGAACAAACCAATACCCTATTAATACCGCATCGTACGGCAGGGACAACGATGGGCCGTGTCCCGCGGGTAAGGGTATTATCTGGAGAGCGGTGATTGTGAGGGTGAGGTTTTGGGGGAGGTACGGGTCTAGCGGTGGATACCGGCGAGTTGTGGATGGCGTTGTCCGTGTGGGCGACGGGAATTAAATCAAAACTAGCATATGTGACATGTTTGACTAGGTCGAACAAGGGCTGCACAGGGGGGTACCACCGGTGTTTATGTGGTTAACAATAATACATCTCAAGATTTCGGTGGTAGTATGAGATGCATGGCGTCTGAAACAATGGGATATACATGGAAGCATGTAATTCTATTTTCCTTGAAAGGCAAGGGGGGGGGGGCCAAAGCGGCTCGGTGGTCGGAAAGTATATTGGTTTGGATTGGATTCATATGGTGAAGGCCCAGACTAGGTAGGGGATTAGGATTGCGGGGTAGCAAAAAAAGTTGGGAAGCCGATTTGTGATACCCAACTGGTAACTGGGGTAACGAGTCACACCACGAAATCTTGTCATACACACGTGACCGTATTGGTTATAAGTATACGCTAAGCCCTTTAACAATCCCAATCTTTCCCTCTCTTTGCTTCTCAAATCCATTTCCCCCGACCCTGACCCCTTTCAATCCCTCCCACCCCCTCCTCCCCCCACTGTTCACGCTGTCGTCCATCACAGGCAAACTTATCTCCGTTCGTCGGAGCAATCGTCACTCCCTCTCCACACCGCCGCCGAGCGCTGTGAGCAAGGGCTCTCCCGTCACGAACAACATCCTCGTAGTTGGCGCAATCTACCAGGATACAATCTTGCACGTTAATGGCTTCCCCGACGAGGACGAGAAGCGCCGTGCCGAAAAAATCGATGTCCGCAGGGGCGGTAACGCTGGAAACACCGTCGAGGTTCTAGCGCAATTCCCGAGAATAACCACGTGGCTTATGTCCTCGTTGGGGAACAAGAAGGTGTCTAGGTAGGTTTGCACTCGAGATTGGGATAATGTATTGGGAGGGTAGACATTGCGGACGTGGTAGTGAATTTGGGAATGGACCGTTTTGGTACCCAAAAAGGAATATGGCGTCCAATCTCATAATCCTCACAAGCAGAGTTTCAGAATGTTCTAACCCGCGAAACCCAAACCACAATAGCTCACTAATTAGCGACCTCGAGATCCATGGCGTCAAGACCTCCACTTGCGTCTTCCGCAAGAAGGCCGTTAACCCGTCCTCGTACATCATCCACAACAAGCAAAACGGTTCCCGTACCATCATCAGCTATAACGAGTAAGTCACATCTCTGTCTCGACATTTTCTGGCCTCACATGCTCTTTTCCTTTCACGCTATACCCTTCAATCCCAATTAATTCCATTCCCCCCTCAATGCAGCACTGACGACATCACAATCGACGAATTCAAGAAGAAGATTGAGTATGCTTCCATCACCAAGACCATATCCTTCGCCGACACTTCGGCCACCTTCAACTGGATCCATTTCGAGGGCCGCAACGTCGAGAATGTCGCCAAAATGATCGACTGGATCGACGCCAAAGCCTCAGGCGAAGGGTGGCGAGGGTCGCTCACCATCTCAGTCGAATTCGAGAAGCCAGATAGGGAGGGGCTCGACTCGTTGTTGCATAAGGTTGATATTCTATTTGGGATTGAGTACGGCGCCCGAGCCAACGATATACTTTTAGAAGATTTAAAATCAATGGCACGGCCTCTTGTCATTCTTTTCCTACCAGGCGGACGTCCTCTTCTTCTCCAAAATTTTTGCACAGAAACGCGGGTTCGATCATCCCTGTATGTAAAATCGAGTGCCCCGGGAATCAGTGCTGATCTTGTCGGCTTCTTACTAATATCATAATCATATATATTCTTTTGCAATGTTACATGACGGGATTGTAGCTGATTTCCTGAGATCCATTGAAACCAAATGCAAACCACAGTGAGTACTATCTCTTCTATCCGTACTTCGGCTCTATTGATTATCTGTTACGCAATGATGATATACTCAACCCAACCCAATACATCCCCCTCCCTCCTGTAGGGCCATCGCCTTCTGCACATGGGGTTCATCCGGCGCCTCCCTCTTTACTCTAACGACCAAAGAAATAGTCCATGCGTCTGCACTCCCCGTCCACCAAGTGATCGATGGCGTAGGGGCGGGCGACACCTTCATCGCCGGCATCATCTACACGCTCTGCCGTAGCTTCACACCGCTGAATGCGCTCAAGTTCGCTAGCGAGCTCGCGTCGCGCAAGGTGGCGCAGAACGGCTTCCACGGTCTCGCCGAGAACATGCTGAAGGTCTGGGACGCCGCCGTCGGTTCCAATTCCAACGGCGGTGCCGCTTTTAGCGGCAGCAGCGCGATCGCTGCGGCGCAAGCTAACGCGGGCGACATGAGATTGCGCATGGAGCTGGCGTCAAATGTCAGCGTCGGCGCTGTCGGGGGCAGAAATGGCAATAATCTGTGTGGCGGTGGGGACGGGAGGTTGATAGAGCGAGAGAGGTCCAAGTCGGCGAGTTCACTCTCGAAGTTGCAGCCGGCGTCGCTTGAGACCGAGTTTCATTTGCCAGCCACTCAGACATCGTCGCTGACAACGAACTCTCTGTAAGGCAGGACACCCCAACACTCATTCGTCGTGTACTTGGCGCAAAACGGCCACCCCACCTCCTTCTTGAAGGGCTGGGTGTATAGATGCGCTCGACATCGCACGATGTCACATGATATATTTTAGAATAGGCAATCCCGTCACTCATCCGAATGCCATGTTCATGTAATTAATTATCACCCAACCATCCCCGGTTTAGCGGGCGCATAGAGTAACTTCCATTTTTGCATGTGTATATGTATTGTATCAATAGCGTGGTCTGCGTCCTGAGTTCGATGTGTCAGGAATTGAATTGAATGAATAGGTTATATTTCTTGGCTAAAATGACGTGGTTTGAGTGAGTAATCATGGGCATATCTGGATGCAATCCAATCCCCCCCCCACACACACACACACTCACTCAACAACGGAGCGCACGTAACCGAAAGCCTCGGATTGAGGTCGAATTGCGCATCTGTATTGTACATTCTAAACTTATTACCGTGAAGACGTTGAAGAGAAGAGGAGGGAAAACGGGCCGGTGCTTTTTGACAGGCCATGCGGCGACTAAGACAAGGAAGAAGCAATGGGGACAGAATAAAGGAAGGCGGGAGAAAAACGCACTAGAAAAAACAAAAAAAAAAAAAAAAAAAAAAAAAAAAGAGATACCATTACGAGCAATCTAGTAAGAATACCACCACCACCACCACCATAGACAAACGTGCATCCTCAAGCCAGACAAAAAGCCTCGGACATGCAACCCCCAAGTCAATACAACGATGCAACCATCCACTGGTGCCATCTCCACCAACCGCACCTATCACCACGCGCCTCACTACAATTCCACCTAGTAATCCACGAGCCTCCCATTCGCGGCTACCCTTGGTCCATTCAAATTCCTGCCATAACTATTCACATACTCATTTCCATAATTCGACCTATACGCTCCCTCTCTTTGCTCCTGTGCCTGCGGCTGCCGTCCGCCCTGTCCCTGCTGCTTCTGTTGCTTCTGCTGTTTCTGCTGCTGGGCTGCAGCGCGCTGCTGCTGCCTCTGCTGCATCCTCTGATGCGCCTTGAACGCGGGCGAATTCGGATCCAAACTGGGTTGCTGCTGCCGGGGCTGGCCTTGCTGAGGTTGGCGGTAGTGAGTGGACCCGGATACGGGGACGGCCATATGCGAGGTGGTGAAGGTTGCAGCGAATATCCACCAGAGCACGTAGATGGCGAGATAAAGCACAAGAAGGAAGAGCCAATTGCGCGGGGCGGCCAGCCAGCGAAGATGGATGTGGGCGTCGCGGAGGGCGGCCGGAAGTGGAAGGCCGAGGTTCGTGGTTAGGTGAAGGGTTAAGGCTTTGTACTACGCGGTCGAGAAGGGTGTGTGTGTCAGTTTGCAACATGACGTACAGCATTATAATGAGGTAACACACTCCCCCGACGCAAACAAGCCTCCTCCGACACAAACAAGCCTCCCCGACCTCGACCAAAAAAAAAAAAAAAAACGACAATCACAATAAAAAAATTTACCTTCTCATTGACAACCTTCTCTGCCGCTAAGCACACCTTAACTAACCACGCCCACTCATAGCTCCTAATCATACTCTCGGCTCTGGGCCCTATGGCGGGGATATCGTCCTTCGTACACTTTCTAATTCCCCTTTTAACAAGCGACCGTCCCTCGGGGGTGAGAAATCCGTGTCTCTGTGGTGTAGCATCAGGACGGACGAAGACGGCCGGGGCTGCAGAGTTTTGGGCCGGGAGGTCGCCGCCGGGGAGCATACGTGCAGCCTGGGCCGGGTAGCGGAGGAGAAGCGGGAAATCGAGCCCCGATTGGGGCATGCCCGTGTCGTAGATCTGTTCGCTCGTCACGATTTCAATCGTCCTCGAGTCGATCTAGGTGGTTTAGGGGAGAAGGGGAGGGCGAAGATGGGAATGTTGGTGAGTTTGGGTAAGATTACATGCCCGCAAAATCCTCCCCATACCAATCACAAAGAAAATCACAAACTTCCCACCCTCCCCAGCTAGCCCACCTAAGAAAACGCGACCGTCCCTCTTCATACTCACATTATACGCCTTCCCAACCGCAACCGCCGCCTCCCTCAATCTCTTAACCTGCGACTCGACCCTCGTAATTCTGGTTTCATTCATGGCCCCTCCTGTCCCAACAAACCCCTCATACGCCCTACGTGCCCTATCCAACCACCCATCCGCGCCTTCCTTTCTCCCCTCCTCCTCCTTAATCTTCTTGACGACCTCCATCCTAGCCACAATCGCGACTTTAATTCCACCAAGCACCTTCAACAGCACCTCGCGTCCCTCCCCCTCGTCCACAAATAGCCCCTGTGGTCTCCAGTTCGGTCCCTCGAGCGCGTTAATGCGCGCCCGAACGGTGGGCATCCACATCGCAAGCATCGTCGCAATGGAAGTATCTCTTCCGTGTCGGCCAAAAATTGAGGAAGCAGATATGGAGGACCTTCTAGTGCCTGCAGCGCGGGCAATGCCGGTCTCGTGCTCTTGCGGAGAGACTAGTAGCTTCTCACATTGAGCGACTAAGTCATGCACGCCGTCCGTGCGGAGGACATTACATAGCCTCAGGAGCGCCGGCATTTCGCGTTGGAAGGTCGAGGAGATAGCTGGTGGGGATGCGGCCAGATTGTTTTGTGAGAACGGTGGGAGGTTGTATTTACGTGCGTCGGCGTCGGAGTAGGTGAAGACGGCGGCGCGCTCGAGGAAACCGTGCGAGAGGGTCAAGTAGTAGAGAAGGTTTTCAAGTATGAAAGGCGTCCATCCGGGTTCGAGCACTGGGTCGTCCTTGTGGTGGTAGTGAGTGGGGCGAGCGCCCAGGCGCCAGGGCGCAATCCAGGTGATCCAGATGTCGATGACCTTGGTAGGGGGTGGGAAGGAAGAACGGATGAGATTGTGTGTTCATATTATATCGCGTACACAAATCGAACGATCACAACACCAAACAAAAAAAAAAAAAAATAGCCATACTTACAAAACAAATCGTATCGTCCATCTGCCAATACACCATTATCCACTTTAAAAACCAATACAACTTAGGCTGCAACGCCAAATACACTCCCTTTTTAACTCTATTAATGACCTCTGCCCTTTCATACTCCATATCCTCGCCAGTTATCGCTCCAACCCTTTGCTCCTCAAAGCAAGTTCTCATGTCGGACTCCACGATATGCCTCACGAATGCGGCAATACTGATCAGCAAATCCTCTGTAGGTCGCGGAGCCAACAGGGTGCCGTGCGTATCCCCAGGCGCGAGCTGGCACTGCGTTACCCACAGCTCAATGGCGGCGTCGCGGAGGAAATCCGCTGCGGCAATGGCGACGTCGTGGCGGAGGTCGAGCTCAGGGTCTTCAAAGATGCCAGCGTAGGGAAAGAGGAGGGGGTTTGGTGGTGGGGGTACGACTGGAGTTGTTGGTACGGTGAGGTCAATTTGAGATTGTGGATGCGGGGTTGATGGTATGCCTGGGAGTGGTTTTGGGAACCTGGAACGGATGGAAGGTGAGGATGGTGGGAATGGGGAGTCTTGTTGTGCGGAGGGGAAATTCCGTTGTGCGGGTGTAGGGGTCCCGGGCGTTTGGATGAGGTCGGCAGTTCTGGCTGAATGGTATTTCGGGCCGGCGTGGAAGGGGAGGAAATAGGCCTGGTATTGGCGCTGGAGGTCTGTGTAGATACTTTGCTTGAGAGAGGTGGGTCTGGAAGAGGAAACCGGTTGGGACGGACGGGTGCCGGTGGTAGAGGGGCCGTAGGGGGACCCGTCAGCGAGGTGGGTGTACTTGTTGAAGGTATCCTTGGCGGCGACGGCGCGGCGGGCTAGGGCGTTGGGGAAGTTGGATGTGGAGGATGTGCCGGTGAGGTCTATCGGGTCGTTCTGTAGACAGGATTTGTTGATGCGTGTTATGGAAGGGTTAATGAGGAGGTTCAAACAAGCAACCCGATTCAGGAAGGTCAAGCATCACCACATACCAATCCGAAAACCTTCCCCAAGCGCCTCATCATCCATCTCACCCGTTCCGCACTCACACCACAAGGAAAGCCCCTACCGCCCCCCTTTCCCGATCCTCACCTCCCTCAACCCCGCTAGCGGTCCCATAGCCTGGCTCTCAATGGTGACGGCGTAGATAAAGTTGAACATGTAGTATTCGTACATGTTGAACATGAGACGGACAACGTTGCCGTTACCGGTGGGGTTGGCCGCGGTCGCGCTGCCGACCCCTGGGGTAGCCGCTGTTACTGCCGCCACCGCCCGGGGGCCCGAAACTAGGGAGGGTGCCGCGAGTGAGGATTGCAAGCGAGTGCGATATAGGGTCGGAAGGAGGTGGTAGGATTGGGAGGTCAGGAGGGTCTTGGTGCGGGTCTGGAAAAAGAAGGGGGGGGG